>PVLA01006929.1:0-114086 GCA_004027455.1 Hydrochoerus hydrochaeris
TTCTTTCTTTCTTTCTTTTCTTTCCTCCTTCTTTCCTTCCTTTCTCCACCAAAGTATATAAATAAACCAGTATTCATTAAAGTGATGTAAAATATAAATCATGTTATAAAATTCAACCTGTGATCTGCTCAACTTTATCTATATTTAATTTGCTCTGTATTTAATTTGGCACATTCTAAATGCTGATGTACAAATATAAATTTTAAAAAGAAAGTCTAAAAATTAGTTATTTCAAGGAATAGTTGGTATGTCTTTAATAAATTAAAATGATGGGCTTGCAGTAAAATGATGCTATAATACCTTCACTTTGAAATGAAAATTCTTGGTATTAGTTACACATTGCATTTTAAATTCTGATATAGGTTTTTCTCTCTAAAGAACTGGTTACATCCAAATCACCACTAGTCTTTTCAGTTTCCCACGGGTCCATTTCCTGGGACAAGATAGATAGATCTGGAGCTCTGTGTTGGTTATCTACAGCTGTGCAACAAACTGTCCCGCACAAACAGGATGAGCACACTATTTATTATCTTGTCATGTCCATGGGTTGGGAATCCAGGTGAACTTCAGCTGGGTCCCCTGGCCCTGGGTTTCTCACAAGGTTGCAACACATGTGTTTGCTGAGGCTGCCACCGTCCCAAGGCTCGCTGGAAGTCAAACAGCTCCTGTAGTCATCTCTGTGGCAGGGAGTCAAACCCATGGCTTTGTACACACAAAGCAAATGTTCTACCACTGAGCTACATCCCCAGCCTGAGATTTATTTAAGTAACATGTGGCTGAATATTATAAAATCTGCCAATAGCAGCCATCATGTCACTAGAGCAAAGGATAAAAATAGTACGATCTCTTATGGGTTAAATTATGTTCTCCCAAAAAGATGTATTGAAATATTAAAACCAACACCTCAAAATGTCACTTTATTTGAAGTAGGGTTACTGCAGATGTAATTAATTAAGGTGAGTAGAACAGAGCGGACTCATAATACATTACAGCTCACATTCTTAGGTGTTGAGAGAGCTGTGGGAACACAGAGACACACACGAAGCAGGCCACGTGGTGATGAAGACAGAGATCACACTGAGCAGCTATAAGCCATAGGTTGCAAAAAATTCAGAATGATTTCCCCACGGAGTTCAGGGGGAGCATGGCACTTGATCCTGGACTTCTACCTCATAGAAGAGCGAGATAACAAATGTGGACTGGCATCGAATGTGGGGTACTCTGTTACTTAGTAGCAGCCCTCGGAAATGAACGTATGATCTTTTTGATAGATGCAGAAAAGCCATTGGGCAAAATTCACCAATCATCTCATCAAAACAGCTCTGTGAGGGAGGACTGTGCAGTGTGGGAGGTGGGTGAGTGGATGATCTCAGTGGGAGTGGAGTTTCGTGTCCCAGTAATGGAAGACAGTGTGGGAAGGTAAACGTGTCATCACAGCAGTGGGTCTGTAGTGTTATGTATTGTCGGAGGTGTGAGAAGCCACTGGAAAGCAAATAAAGGAAATGAGGAAGGCAGTGTTTCCAGAAATTAACAGGAAGTTTTCTGTTGGATGAATGGTATCTGGAAAGCAAGGAACATTTCAAGACAAATAAATGCAATTTTAAATGGATGTTCTTTTTCAGGTGGAAAGAATTTCACTCAAATGTAAGTAAATGCAAATGTGCTTTGGGTTTTGTTGTTGTTTGTTTTTGTTTTTATTCTTGTTTTATTTTTTTGAATACCCAAATGTTAGAATTCTTTGTACAATGTTCTGTTTTGCTCTTCTCACTTATGGCACACCCAGAGATTGGTCTATATCAGTATGAGATTTTTTTTCCTCTTTAACTGCACATAGGATTCCATTCTATACTTTGTGATTTATTTTAACAGCTTTATAACTGATGTACATTTGGGTTGTTTCCAAAGACACTAAAGACAGTGCTATGTGTAACATTTGTTCCTACTTGTATTTCTGGTATAAGAAACCTGTAGCAATAACAAGATTGTCAGGTTGAAAGATATATGTGTTTGTACTTGTTAGTCATTGATAAATTGGGTTTTAGGGAGTGATGTACCAACTTCTACTCTAGTCCAAGAAATTGCCCATCCTACACGTTTGGCTACACAATTTTACCACATGTTTCAATCCTTGCCAATCTTATAGGATGAGCATGGTATCTCATGGTAGTTTTAACTTGTAATATCTCTTGTTATGAATGATGATAGTCATCATTCTTTATGGAACTGGATAAATATAAGATCTGTTCTTGTCCCTGGGTGACAGATTTGAATATGAACACTGATTTATTCTAGTCAATTGCAGGGAAAATATTAGGTCACTACTGTCCTGTCTTGAATGTTGCCTTGACCTGCTATGCCAGGAAGCATCAGTATAATGCCTCCCAAGGTGCCAGAGCTGGTGAAGATCCTGATACTTCTTTGGGAGCCACAGGACTGCTTTGTGGATTGAGAAAGGAACCAAATGTGATCTGGAAAGATAAGCCCTATCCAATTCAGCACTTACTGGATAGGCCTGGTCTCAATGCTATAACCAGAAAAACTAGCTATGCAATAACTGTTTGCTTCATTTGTTACTCACTGGAAAGAGGCTGTTGGAGAAAAATTGTTAATTAAAATAATAGTAACCCCCATTAATCATTAGTTTTCTAGGACTGCCACAACAAATTACCATGAGCTGAGTAGTTAACAATAACAAATTTATTAATGGAACTCATGGTTGTAAAAGTCAGATGTCCAAAATCAAGGGCACTTCAAGGGCTGTTACATACCTCTCTCATTTTCTGGTAGTTGTCAGTGACCCTTGGCATTCTATATCTTGTGACGATATCACTCCAGTATATTCCTCTGTCATCACATTACATTCTTCCTGTGTGACCTTCTGTGTCTAAATTACCTTCATGTGATAAGGAGAGTAGTCACTGGGTCAGGGTTCACTCTAATCTGACAAAATCTCATCTTATTGTGATTATTCTAATTCCAGATAAGGTCCCATTCAAAGGCTCTTGGTGGTCATAGATTTTTTTTTTTGAGGTATTGTTCAGCTCAGTTGTCTTAATCAGTTTCTGGGTGCGAGGACAAAATACCTAACACTCACAATTTAAAGAAGGAGAGGTTCGTTTGGTGCATGGTTGTTAAACCTAGTCAGCTGGTTCCAAGGTAGGAAGGGCACAGTGAAAGGGCCTGGTGGAGGAAATCTGCTCATGACATCATGGCAGCAGGAAGTAGAGAGAGAAGGAAGGAGCTGGGGAGGGAGATTCCGCCCTTACAGATCACACCTCTGGTGGCCTTCCTCTAACCAGGTCCCCCTTCATCATGATACTTTCAGACACTGAGCTCATTAGTGGATGAATCCACTGACAAATATAGCATCCCTGTGGCCAACCACCTTCCAAAAACTCCACCTCTGCTCTGAACCCTGGAGACTTTGGGGGAACATTTTACATCTAAACCTTAACACCAGTGCAAGCACTCACTCTGTGACAGGCTGTGCTGTTTTCACACCAGAACTTATTTCCTCATGTTTTTCCTTCCAGCAGTGCTGCGAGGTAGCATTTACCCCTGCAGTGGGAAAGCTGTGGGAGAGGAGATCGGCCACCATGTTTAAGCTATGTGACCAAGCTCCCTGGCCAGAGCTAACTGGCCTTGGACTGGGCACCTAACCAAATTTGGGCCCATCAAATGTTTTTGGAGAGTCTGGGTTCAGAGACCCCAGTAGGTATCTGTTGAACAAAAAGAAGAAACAGGAGACTGTACTGGGTGGTCTATGTGGTAGCCAAAGAGAAATAAAGGGGCACACACAAAAGTGAGAGAAAATAAGTGAGCACCCCTGCAAGAAAGCTCGCTGAAGCCTGGTTCCAGTTACCATGAAGTTCCTCTTCCCCTGGGGTTTCCTGACTACCTCTGACTCCTTGTTAGCAAAGTCCCCTTCTCTGTGTTTTGCAATCCTAAGAGACCTAATTCGGACAGCCAGAGTTAGGCAGAATTTGGACAATGACACTCTGGAGACTCAGACCTGAGCCTTTTTCCACCTTTGTCAGAGTCCCTGGATCCTGTATCTTCCTGCAAGTCGTCTTGTTGCCATAGAAACTCTCAATTTCTACCCACCTCCAGCCTTTGTGGGGCTGCGGTGGGCTACAGACTCCAGGGTTCTCAAGAGACTTTTGAGCTTATTGAATCTAGGGGATATTAGTTCGCTTCATGGGGAACTGAATTGCTCCCTGGGGATGGTTAGAAATTCAGACACTTTCTATACACGGTATACAAGGTGTGATCACAAAACACGGTGAACATTTAAATAATGCATCGAGCAAAGTACATTGCCACAAATCCCGCTCAGAACATGCCCGCTCATTTCACCCCATCCTTCATCTCATTTTCTGAAGCAGTTTTGGAAATCCTCTCTTGCAATTTGAAACATTTATGGCAGTTTCTGTCAAATAAAAACATTACAATATGTATGTATTCACCAGATCTGGCAGCATGTGACTTCTGGCTCTTCTCCAAAATAAAAATGACCATGGAAAGAAAACATTTGAAAATTAATTTTATTTATACACTTTCAGTATACATAATGATCACATTGATCTGAAGGAATCTGTCCCTGTATGTAGTATAATTTAATTCTTATTTTCTCCAGTTTCCTTCCCTTCCTGCGACACTTCTTCCTCTCATTTACAAAAGTTTTTTTTTCCATTTAAAGACAATATTTTGAATCAATTTAAGGCATTGAGGTAGCAGCCATGACAGCACAACCTAAGACATTCCTGAAAGAGGACTGCCAGAGCGGCTTGGGAAAGTGGCAAGAATCATGGCACAAACGTGTTCTAAGCAAGGCGAAATATTTGGAGGGGGACTAGGGCACCTTTTACTGGGATGAGTTTTATCAATTTAAACAGTCACCGTATTTTGTGAGCATATGTTGTATCTACACAGTGGAATACTACTCATCTCTTTTCCAGGCTCATTCAATGTCACAAAATTATTTTTTATTATAGACGTTTGCAGTACATAATGACTACATTTACCACGGAAGGTGGTACCTGTGCATATACACCTTAATTCTTTTTTCTCCTTCTACTTCTCTCACCCCTCCCTGCTCCTTCAAACCATTGTTCCCCTTCCCATTTGCAAAAGCTCGATTGCTGTCTTTTAAAAAGAATGACATCCTGTCATTTGCGATAGCACGAGTGACATTGAAAGGCATTATGTTGAAGGAAATAAGCCAGGCACAGAAAGATAAGTACTGCACAATCTCACTTGTGTGTGAAATCTCATGAAAGTAAAGAGCGGAATGGTGGCCACCAGGGGCTGGAGACAGGGCTGGGACTGGGAAGACATCAGCTATTTAAAGGCTGCAAAATATCAGTTAGATGGGAGGAATAAATTCTAGGGCTCCACAGTTCATGGTGGAGAGAACGGTTAGCAACCATGCACCGTATACTTGAAAATTGCTGAGAGCAGATTTTAAATGTTCTCATGACATGAAAAAGAAACACGTGAGCTAATGCTGTTGTTACTTTCACAATATAGACACACTTTAAAACATGCTTCACCCCTTAATTATATTTGTGTCAGTTTGAAAAATAAACGTATCAGCCGATTTCATGTAAAATATCGTCTTCCCTTAAGAAGCTCAAGGTCTGACATCATGGAGCCAGCGTGAATAGCCCCTTGAGCTGAACATGTGCTGCTGTTGTAGTCAGAGGCTGTGCAGAGAACAATTAGAATCAGGACACAGAATTTATAATATTGCATTATGATGGTCACCCAGAGGTAAACACAGAAAGTGCAGGAAATTCATCCACAACAGTAAAGACTCAGAATATTCCATCAAGAGCCTGGATCTCACAGCAATGTCCTGCATGAGTCAAGATGAAAACCCAGAGCTCATGACAATGCCTCCCACGAGTCCAGCCGGAGGTCTAGAGCCCGCGAGAAGGACTCACACCAGTCTGTTTCACTGATCTGAGCTGGGAAGGCCCAACGGTCAGTGGTGGAAGCTAGAAAGTCTATGCCAGTGGGTTGAAGGAGCTGTGCTGGTAGGTTGAGGATTCTACACTGGATCCAAGAAGTCACACTCAAAATAAGAATCAGGGCTGCCCTGAAAATTATCACAGCCATCCTCAGTGACACAGAGGCCCCGAGCTCCTCCAACAAGAACAGTTGGGTACATGCCAGAAAGTCAGGATGACGAGTTTCTCCTGGAGATTAAAAGGCACACATCTTCCCCTCCGGAACCAGGAAGTAATGCTCAATGTAAGGACCAGAGCTCCCCCAAAGTGAACCACAGTCACTCTCACCAACAAGGTCCCAAGCTCCTCCGATGACAATGGTCGAACTCACACTGGGGAAGCTAGTCACGACGAGCTCCTCCAGGAGAACCAACGGCTCACACAGCAACACTTAGGGAAACCCGCAAGGCCTCACTTCCCTTCTCCACATCTCTATGCCGCCAACTTTCCTCAGGTGAAACATCTACACTCAGCACCATACTGATTTAATTCAACTGGTATTAAGTTGACCACCAGTTTTTAATCCATAACAGCTGTGTTTGTGCAGTTTTCCCTAAATGAGGCATTTCTCTGGGATTCCAAAGCTCTACAGGGATAATATCACCCCCTGCACAATTACTATTGAAGAGTCATTTCATGGAGTTAGTAAGATGCTTTTTTTTCCCCTCTTTTCTTAGTGAATGCTAGGAAAGCACTTTACCAGTGAGTTACATCCCCAGCTCTCTTCTTTATTTTAGTAGAATTTTCTCTGGATGCACAAAATGTTTCCTATTCTTCATATTCTGACCCATTACCCATTTCATAGCTATTTACAGATACTTCGGTCCAAAAAGAAATCACAGTCCCTCAGCTTAAGGCTTCTAGATTGCCCTGGAGAAGTTAGGGCCGCCATCTGGCTCATTCAGCACAGCCATATGCATGCCCTCTGCTTGCTTTCCTCAGTGTGCCTTCTGTCTTTAAATGATCCTGCCTTTGAACTTCCTTCCGTGTGTTCAAATCTCACCCTTCCTGCCATTCTCCGCAGTGTTCCCTTGGGGAGTCACTAGGCTTACTGGTTACTTTAGTAAGGTATGGTACCTGAGCTACACAACAAATATTTCCCTGCCTGGCAGAATAATTAAAAGATTGCTGCTTTATGATTTTGTGCTTTGTGTTTCTCATTACCTAGAGCGACCCTTTTAAATTGAAAAATTTTAAATTGAAAAAAATGGGCTTTCTATTGCCGATCATACTGAGCAATGGGATGATGTGACAGTGTAGGTTAGAGGAAGAGGCATCCACATGCAAATGCATGTCTCTTAATCCTTAATCCTTGGGCACTTTTCTCTATTTTTCTGTGTTCCTCTTTCCCCATGTGTGAAACCGGGATAATATCACTCCCTACACAATTTTTACTGAAGGGTGATTTCATGAAGTTAACGAGATGCTTTTTTTCTTTCTCTTTTCTTAGTGCATGCTAGGGAAAGCACTTTACCACTGAGTTACATCCCCAGCTCTCTTCTTTATTTTAGTAGAATTTTCTCTGGATGCACAAAATATTTCCTATATGCATCATTTTGAATACAGTTGAACCCACATCATTAGCTTAATTTGTTCCTTCGTTGAAGACACTCTATTGGTAAAGATAAAAAGCTTTTTTAATGCTGGGGAAACTCTGCTTATCATAAACATTTGTGGTGGGCGTGCAGGGAAGAAATGCTTTCATGGTTACTGGCTGAAATGATCACAGGAGCTAACAGGACACTTACACTTTGATTTCTAAACGGTGTATGTTATTTCCCATTCTAGAGTCTTAAATGCTCACAGAATTACAAGGTGTTTTATTGTTGACATTATGCCCTATTAGAATACCACAGTATTACCAGTGAATAAATACTTAGGCAGCCTTATAAATCCACATTCCGGTCACGAGTTGAGTTTATTAACCACAGTAAATAGCATTTATATATATGGGGCAATTGGTATCTGGATTCATTAAACATCAGACAGAGTGATGGCGAGTTCTAGGTGTTTTGCAATTCATTACTCCAGTAATGAGCTGTTAATTCATAAAAAGCAGGAGTTTGTCCTACTTCTTAGTGCTTGAAAAATCTCCCCAGCCTGACTTAAAAATGTCAATCTCTTTTTCCCTGTTTGGTTACATTTTCCCATGGGTGCTTAGTGTCAGGAAAATAGTACAGCTGACTAACCAAATGTCACTGGCCTGTATACAAGGTAAATGACACCCAGTCCAAAGAAAGGCCTTTTCAGAAAGCCAAAGGAGTCTTCAGCCTTCCAGGAAAAAGCCCGAGTTCCTGAAATCACGCAGCTGCTCCAGAACCACAGGTCCCCCTACTACCTGCTCGCACTATCGTGGTTGAAACTGTGTGTCCTGGTGGTGTGACGAAAGAGGGCATTTTGTTCTTCTTGTTATTCAGAACAATGAGATTCAATTTATTGTTTTTTTTCTTTTACTCTATTGCATTTTCTTTATTCTTCTAGATTTCCCCCCCCCCTTATTACAAGAGGAAGAGACCTAAGGATTATTTCGCAAACTCACTCTTCCTGGAGGAGAGAAGGGAGTAGAAGCCACGTCTCCATCAGCACAGCCAGGCAGACTGGTGTGAGCTTCGGCGAGTGATGGACTCCAGGTCTGCGGCAGCTTCTGCACCTCTTGCTGTCACTCACGCACTTCCCACAGAGTCCTGGGGTTCTTTTCCCTGACCACCTAAATGCCAGGAGTAATTCCACGATTCATGTTGCCTTAGTCTTGCCAAAGGGTAACGAGAGCCTAATCCCTGTGATAACTTTCTACTTAGAACAGCAGCAAGAGTAAGTAGTCAGACAAGCAGAGCCAACGGGCTGGTTTAGAAAGAGATTTATTATAAAACGGTGACTCATGAAATAATGGAGCCTAACAAGTTCCAGGGCCCACACACTGGGTCAGGAGACTGGAGATTTTGCAGAGTTGATGATATAATACCAGCTGGAGTGTAAAGGCCTGAGAACCAGGAGGCGGATGGGGCAATTCCTGCCTGAAGGCTGGCAGGTCCAAGGTCTGCGCAAGAGTCAGTGATTCAGTTCAAGTCAAAGACAGGAGGACGCTGACATCCCAGCTTAAAGGCAGTTAGGCAAGAGAAGGGTGGGGGTCAGTCCTTTGTCCTAGGCAGCTCTCTGACTGATTGGGCGAGGCTCACCTTTTTAGTGAAAAGTAATCTATCTAGTCTATTAATATAAATGTCACTTACATCCCCAAAACACCCACTCAGAAGCATCTAAGAAATGTTTAACCAAATTGCTGAGGTCCTATGGCTCAGCCAGGTTCACACATAAAATTAATCATCAAAAGTACTTTATGAAATGGGTGTGGTAGCATACATCTATAATCCTAGCTCACTGAGAGGCTTAAAGCAGGAGGATTGAAAGTTCAGGCTTAGAAATGGGAGTCTAATACCCAGCACAGGGCGGGAAGCAGCTTCTGATTTTGGCCAACTTGCCAAAATCAATGACTCTCCTATCCAGAATGATTTATTTTCCTTTGTCTTATATTGATCACATTTTGTTTCCTGAAAGATTCTTATTAAAAGTGCTCCTGTGTGAGGAGGAAGAAGGCACCCTTCTTTTTCTTTTATTCACTTTCCTCAGATCACCAGTTTTCAGGAAGTTTGGGGACTCACCAGGTCTGACTCCTTGCACCCAAGTCATAGAGAGACCACAGAGGGCACATGCATTTACAACTTCTTAAAGCTCACCTCGGGGGGCTGGGGATTTAGCTCAGCAGCATAAGCACCTGCCTTACAAGCATGCGGTCATGAGTTCAATACCCGGTACCGATTAAAAAAAAAAAAAAAAAAAAAAAAAAAAAAAAAGCTGATCTCGGAAATCTTAATGCTGCCATACATCCCTGATATTTCCAGTGGATTCCACTGGCCAGAGCACCCTGGTTAATCTTGCCATAGTCTCTAGTACTGGGGAGTCAGAAGAGACTTTGGTGACTATATCAGGGACAGTCTTCTGGAAAAGTGTTGAAGTATTTCATGCTGTGTAATATTGGTACCTAAGAATTTTAGGAGTCATGAGTGCCTGCTGGTCTCTTGCCGTGCAGTTACCTCTCAGGACTGCAGTGGTTGTATATGTATTATATGGGAAGGGGTCATGTTAAATTGTTTTGGGGGTTTCCTCTAGCTCTAATTCATGGAATGTCTTCACTTAAAGTTGGAAGTTACTTGGGCTGCAAAAGCCCTAGCATCAGTGACAGAGCAGAATCCTTTCTGTGTTCCAGAATGTATGTTGGAGCCGACGTGACTTCTTTCCTTCACATCAGTTCTTGCCTTTCACCCATACTGTTGAGTTTCTACTTTTTCTTTGTGTTGTACACTCTGTCTTCTCTTGGTCATCTCCTTCCCTGATCTCAGCTTGCTGGAGTCCGTTGCACCCCTGACAGGCCTTCTCAAGCCCTTCTTCCCCCACTGTCTTTCCTTGGATCTCTCGGTAGTAAGGAATATTTACCAGTCTGGTCTCCCCGAGGCCACTATTTGGCTGTGAAAAGAAATTGCCATATATTTTCAGTGAATCTTAATTAAGATGCTCCTAGAGAGGCAACTGAATCATGGAGGCTGCTATACTCACTGGTCATGATGGCAGTGACTATGTTGATTTCTTTCAAGTTTCTGCCCTTAGAATATTGAAATTATGCTTTTCATTTGGTGGGTGCTGAAACAATTTGGTGTTGAACTGCATGCTGATTTTTTTTTTTATCTTCCATAATAGGAATCCAGGCTTCCATCACATGGCTTTTGTAGATCCTAAAACTAAAATGGCATTTGAATAACACTGACGGAATGTGTTAACAGACCAGAACAGGATCCCTAGCTGTGCAGAGACAGCCCCACATCCTGAAGGGGAGATCAGACAGGACCACCTAACCTGCCATCCCTTCAGCTTGTACAGGCTGAACCCATCTTTGTCTCTTCATGAGTAAAGTGATTTGCCACATCAGCACACAGCACTGGCCTTCTCAATAATGTCATAGGTGATCATCAGATAGAGGACTAATTGGAACTTTCCCCTAATGACCCTTACTAGAAGAGAAATGATTTTTCTTTCTAAAGTACATGAGTATTCCTTAATGGTTAGTCACTCGTGCGTTGACAATATTTTATGAAGGTTTAAAATTATATTTTGTAGCAAGAGATGAAATCTTTTTAAATCTCCGTGGCTTCGTATACTGAATCTAATTTTTCAGTTGCTGTGATAATTAGGTAATGCTAATAAAAGGTCAATTTAAAGTGATACTTGGCACCTCATTAGCACTCAGTAAATGGTGGCCATCAACAAGGTATGTAAAAATGAAATTGAAATGTCAAATAATTTTTTCCTTGACATGGTCCAAAATAGCTTTTTTGGGGGGGTACCAGGGATCAAACTCGTGACCTTGAGCTTGTAAAGCAGGCACTTATGCCGCTGAGCTAAATCCCCAGTCTCCCCAAATAGCTTGTTTTTCTTAATACAAGGTCTCACTGTGTAGTCCAGGATAGCCTTGAACTTACTATGTAGCCCAGGCTGACCTTGAATTTGTGGCAATCCTCCTGAGTGCTGGGATTACAGGCATGCACAACTTACCTGTCCTAAACAACTTTCTAATTAGTAAACTTAATTATGACTTAGGAATCTAAAAACATATTTTTGTTGTTGTTGTTTACCGGGCATTGAACTCATGACCTTGTGCTTGCCAGACAGGTGCTTATGTCACTGACCTAAATCCCCAGCCCCCTGAAAACATTTTACTAAGTATTAATTTACTAAAAATATCAACACAGCACAGTTAGTACACTACATGTTTTTGTTTAAAGAACATGAAAAACAGTTGTTACTTTAAGAGCTACAGTAGGTCCCACAAGCCAATTAAATATCTTAAAGAAGAATTACCTTACATTTGGTCCCAGTTCATGAACGGTAACACTGCAAGTTAGTCATATAAACAAGTTATTTGTAACAAAATAATTCTATGTTGGCTCATAAAACATCATTAAAATGCATTAGGACTTATGCTTTTCTCAGATGGTGTGGATCTGAATACATTAACCTCAAAATACAAAGGGAAAAATCTTCACTGTACCAATTGTTGGGAGATTACCAAAGATGATAAAAGTGAGTCATTTCTCCCAGGTATATTATTTGGCAGAGCTTGTGTTGCTTCAGGAGAGGACATTTCCTCTGAAAATGATTGTAAGGAAGAAAAATGCAGCCAGTGACAGGAACAGAGCTCATGTGGCGGCTGGTCAACCAATGGGTCCTATACTTGGCAAAGAGATAGGCTCCTGCAGATAAAGGAAGACGTATAATCATGTTGCTAAAAATACACATCACTGTTGGGCTGTTCAATAACAAATAGGCTGACACAGGGGCACATGCAGGGAGCTAAAAATATCTTGGTGCAACATGCTGCCCTGGGGCACCGCAGTAATGACAGACCACTGTGCGTTGGTGGTCAGACCCCTATTTGACAAAACTGAAATAATGTGTCCAGTTTTCTGTTTCCCAGGAGCATCAGATAAAGGAACACAAAATCTCAATGTGGCAATGGAAGAAGATTGTGCTCATGGAAATGCAAGACCTAACCATCAAATAAGGCAGATGAGGCTGTGCATATAGAGTATTTCTAGCCTCAAAACAGATCCTTGTAATGGAGACCTTTTGCTGTAAAACACTAGGATAATATTCACCTGACTGTCATTTGGTATGACTAGGGACTTGATTTTTAGTCACAATGCCTTGGTAACTGTATTACCTAGGGCTGTGAGTCCACCTCCTAATTTTGAAACCTGGCCTCCTCTATAAAATGTGGTGAACAAAAACTGTTGCATGCTGTGAATTTAGATTAAGGTAAAATGTGATGTCTGAAAGAAATGAGGCTTATACTTAGTATCTTGACTCTGTGTTAAGAAATAAAGTTCACCCTAAATTCTGTTGTAACCTTGGTGACCCTTTGAAGCACTTTCCAGAATGCTGCTGCGGTTGCTCTAATGAGTCATCACGCTGTCTGGTGGAACTGGGATCGTGGGCCCTGATCACAGCATTTTCCAGGGTACTGGATCTGGCAGGCATCCCAACAAATCCCTCACTCATCCTTCCTAATCTTGAACCTTGAATTTCCTATCCATGTGATTTGGGTGTGTTAATGCACTGCAGCATTCAGGTCCAGCCGATCAATCCGTGACATTTTCCTGGCTCAGTGAATTCACTTAGAATAGGCAAGGAATCTAAATCAGCTTGATTGACATGAAGGTCAGTTCTTTTGTTTGAAGGTGTGAGAATAGTTTTCTCCCCTGTAGGTGAATAAGGATGTGTGTATCATTGACACACAAAAGCCAGTTACGGTTCCATAAATGCAACAACATTTAGAAAGCATGTTTTTAAAGATGTATGTGTTATGTGCTGTAGTCAGGGTGGTGCAGAGAACAATTAGAATCAGGACATGGGAGTTTATAACATTATGTATGATGGTCACCCGGAGTTACACAAGAAAGTGCAGGAAATCTATCCACAACACCAAAGACACAGAATATTCAATCAAGGGCCTAAATCCCACAGCAATGTCCTGCATGAGTCCAGATGAAAACCTAGAACCCATGACAATGCCTCCCATGAGTCCAGCTGGAGGTCCAGAGCCCACAAGAAGGATCCACGCCAGTCTCTTTTACAGATCGGTGCTGGGAAGGCCCAAAGGTCAGTGTGGAAGCTAAGAAGTCTATGCCAGCGGGGTGAAGGAGATGTGATGGTAGGTTGAAGTTTCTACACTGGAGCCGAGAAGTCACACTCACAAGGGCTGTCCTGAAAAGCACCACAGCCATCCTCAGCAACACGGAGGCCCTGAGCTCCTCTGACAATAAAGCACAGTTGAGAACATGCCAGGAAGCCAGCGTGACAAGTTCATCCTGGAGACCAAACGGCACCTGAATTCCTCTCTGGAGCCAGGAAGCAATGCTTGATATGAGGACCAAAGCTCCTCCAAGAGAACCAATGGCTCAAACAGCAACACGTAGGAGAACCCACATGCCCCAATGCCTTAAGGCCTTGCTTCTCCTTCTCCACATCTTCATTTATGCTGGCAACTTTTCTCAGGAAGAACATCTACATTCAGTGCCCTGCTGATTTAATTCAGCTGGCATTAAGTTGGCCACCAGTTTTTAAACCATAATATTATTTATATGGAAACATGGTAAAAAAAAAAATACAAGCTACCTGGTGAGTGAACCCCCCAAAGATATGTGCAATGGGAAATGTAAAAATTTAGCTGAATGCTACTAAAGACTTTAAACAATGAAATATATTAGTAAATATGAAACTCAGATATGAAAAACTTCACCTCTGATTTGTTCTATACTATTGATGAATTTACAATGAAAATTTTAAAAAGTTTTTTCAAAGACTTGTTATATTTGGTACCGCAGGAGCAATGGTGAGATGGAACTGGGATGCTAGATGTTCACTAGGAACCTGGGAGAGGAACAGGGAGAACACAGGACTGGGCAGAAGTCAAGTTGCAATGCAGCCTGGATAATGCTGAGGCAAGATCATCCTCCTTCAGATCAAAGAGGCCCTCATCGCATTCAACTATCAGATGGGTCACCTCTGGAAAGACAATGATAATTGGCTCGACTTAGCCCTTCTACAATATCTTAACCCATTCTTGCTACTGTAACAAAATGCAATGGACTGGATAATTTATAAATAATAGGAATGTATTTCTCACAGTTTGGAGGTCATAGTAGGTACAGGACCAAGGCATTGGCAGACTGAGTGTCCAATGAGGGTTTACTCTGCTTCCAGGAGGGCATCTTCGTCACTGTGTTTTCTAGAATCACAAAAGGATGAAAGGAAGGCTCAGGGGACTAGCAAATCCTTTTGCTGGCTTAAAGCAGAAGGAAGCAGGAAAAGTGGGCTGTCCCTAAGAGCTGAAAGGAGCCCTGCTGGTCACCACAGCCCCTTGTCAGCACTACAAGGAAATGGGAACAGAATTCTATTACAGCCTGTAAGCTTGAAAAGGGAGCCTGAATTTCAGAAAGCTGTGCAGTTCAGCTGACAGCTCAACCTCAAGCCCATATAATCCTAATACTATGTATGGTATGGATATTGAATGTCCCCTTGCAAAATCTCATGCATTGAGGCCCACTTGGTGGCATTTCTGGGAAGTGGTAGTTGTAGAAACTTTGGGAGGAAGTGTCCCCTGTAAGGGATATTGTGACTCTAGGCTCATTTGTCTTCCTGTTTTTGCTTCTTGGTCACCATGAGGTTAGTAGTTTTGTCTCTATGAATTCCAACATGATGTACAATGCCACAGACCTTAGCACAAGCCCGAAGGATACAGAGGAGTAAGACCTCTGCAACCCGTGAGCCAAAAGAGTCTTTGACCCATAGCAACTGTGAGATAATGAATCGGTGTTGTTTTAAATTGCTGCGTTTGTAGTTATTTTTATACTGCAATAGAAAATTAATACTGAAGGGAATTTGGGAAGACAATAGAAGTCAGCAATTAATAGAATGAGAGAGCAAAAAATAGCCTTCCCTGCAACCAAGCACTTACATTTCCTATTATCATGCACCTTTAAGGCTGGTATCAGTAAGGGATGTTTTGAGGCAGACACTCAACTCCCAATAGAATATGCATTTTTCCTCTCCAAAGCTGGTCATGCTGGCACGAATCCTGTCTATCTTTCAGCATCTCTGCCACTTACAATGGGTTATTTTTATTTATTTTTTTGTCTTCATGTATTGTGATGCTGAGATGGTTGCCCCAGGCATTCCATGTTTTCTAGCCAGGTTGTGAAAAAGCTTAGTCAATGCAGTCTGATCTTTCATATGGGAAAATATAAGATCTTCTGAAAGCCCCACTCGGAGGACTCGCTTAAGTCTCAGTGAGCAGCACAGGATTCCATGGGTGCACTTAGACCGGTGTTGGCTGAAGGGAATGGGATTGCTAGGACTGACTTGGACAGCGACAGTTCATTGTCTTGGGCTAGGTGTAGGTCTCTACTGCTAACTGAACACATCAGGGCTTCTTTCAGATGAGGCACAAAGCAGGACTCTGGCTGGATAATAGGTGGTGACTCCCATAGATCGAAAGAACATTTCATCATTGTCTTAGCTACTGTTCTCACTGCTGAGGCAAAATACCTGACACCCAAAGGTAGAGGAGGAGAGGTTTGTTTCAGCACAGAGTTTGTAGAGGTTTCAGTTCATAGTCACCTGGCTCCACAGCAGGGTGGCATGGCAGAGGGGCATCACAGAGGAGAAACAGTCTATGCAGGGCAGAAAGGAAGGCAGCAAAGCAGCAAAACAGCAAGCAGCCCTCTCCTTCTAGCCCTTATATTAAGCTACCTGCTCTTGGAGTGTCTTCCCATTAACCACTCCCTGAACTATGCCAAACCAATCAGTAGTCTAAGCTAGGAATCACACACCTTAGATCCCAGCATCACAGCCATCTCAGAAAAGCCCCACCTGTGACTGCGTGAGGCCTTGGAGGAACACACAGGCCATAAAACCATCATTAATCCAGCAAATGTTTGCTCAGCACTTGCTTTGGCTTAACCCAAGGTTTACAAAGATGTGTGTGTGTGTGTGTGTGTATGGGTGTGTGTATGGGTGTGTGTGTGAGTGTGTGTGTTAGGAGGGAGGAGGACACAGGCATGCAAACAATACTTACAATGAAAACTTACTTAATTAAGATAAGTAGCCTGTGCTTTTGTATTGACCATAGTATATTCCTTACCGCAGATACTCCAGGTGAATTACAAAAGCAGCATTAACAGGCCCTACCTAAGACGGCCTTATTAATTTGTGCTCTTGAAAAAGAGAAAAATGGTTTAACAGGGAGACAATAAACTTTGAAGAGCTATTAAATTAAGTATCGATTGACATATTTTTTAATCAGTGTCTGGAACTAAATCTGGGCAGGAGACATAGCTACATTTAAAATGCAGATGTGATGGAAACACAGACATAAATAATCTCCAGCCCATGGCGGGCAACGCTCCGTCTCCATTTTATGAGAAGAGCCGCAGTCAATTTCTTCTTTCCCCCCACTAATTATCTCTTTTTAAATTTTTTTTCTTTTGAGGAGAATAAAACCCAACAATACAAAACAAAATAAAGCCAATCAAAACCAAGCAGTGAAAATGGCACAGAACTTCAAAACAGGACACCAGGTCATCAACCGTGGCTACCATAATAGATCTTGTTATTGTCACAATATTGTCCATTCTCTTACACGTAGCAACATCAAATCAAATAAAACAGAATAAAGCCAATCAAAACAGAGCATTGGGTAAAACAAAACAACAAATTGGAACACAACAAAACAGTGAGAACATTACTAGGCTTCAAAAATAAGACAGGAAGAAATCCTCCGTATCTGTCACATTGCATACTGTCATCCTCCAATAGATGCTCAGACTACCAGCTTAATGAAACAACACAAACATTTAGTTGTTTTTGTGTCTTGGTTGCTATCAACTCAGCCTGTCCTCTGAACCAGCTGGTTGCTTATGGGGGAGAAGGGGTTATAATTTGGCTCACAGGAAAAGTGAACTGGCTTGTCTATTCCTGGGCCTCCCTCACAGCAGTCAGTTTCAATATGATTTACAGAGGAGTCTCAGGTATCCCACTTACTCTATTACATACTTAGATCCTCTAGAAACATACATATGTTTTAAAAATATTTAGCTTTGGATTTCCCAACTTCATTCTTGGAAGATTCCTCCAAACTAATTTGATGGTTCCAACACTCGGACTTGTTGATAGTAGAGAAATCAGTTCAGTATTGAATCATTCTGGTGCTCATTTGGCTTTGAGCAATGAGACAAGTTTCACAGTCATGTAATTAATCAGCAATTCACTCCTATGTCAAACAGATGCAAAGAAAGGAGAGACCTGTCATGGATCATACAAAGGAAGAAGTTTGCAGTATTCATTTTTTAAGGTGTAAAGATTCAAGAGCCAGTGGGAAATTCTAGGAGAGTTTCATGTGCGTCCTATTTAAATATATGAGTGTTTCAACTTAGGTGATGCCAAATATGACCATGTCTTTTCTAGGGAAAGCTACTGGCTGGGGTGATGGGTGATATACACTCTGGTACCCACCACAACTCAGAGAAGAGCCCTGTGAGTCTTTTCCTCGAGCCCCTGTGATTCCTAAAGGTGCAATGTTATAGAAGTTATGCCACTTTGCTTTTCTACTTTGTGGGGCTTTTAAATGAATTTAAAAACAAAAACAAAAAACACAGACTGCTTGTTAAAATAGCAGCGTGTAAGTCCTGGGCTGGCCTTTGTGGCTCTGATTTCCACCCCAGCTCTTCGCCTTTTAGCCACAGTGAGTAGCCATTGCTTGACTCTAGCAAACCTCCCAGCCCCAGAGAGAGGGAGCCTCAACACTATGGACACACAATTCTTTTAGGGACTGAGGCTTACAACTCCTCCAGGTTCTGCTGGCTTCAGCTCCAAGTGATTTAAGGGTTTCTAAACCCCCGAGTTCTTGCTCTCTAGCTTTGTCTTAACAGCTGGTCCATGAGAAAGAGGCCAGCTCACCTGAGCACTTGAGCATTCCCTTTTGTAAAATCAATAAGCTAGGTTTTGTGTGATTCTTTTGTGGCTTAGAAACTTTACTGAGTTGTAACAGCTACCATCAAATCCATTTATGTGAAGTGTGCAGTAGTATGAGTTTTACTAAATATGAACCGTTATAGGGCTGGGTATTTAGCTCAATGGCATAAGCACCTGCCTGGCAAGCTCGAGGTCATGAATTCGATCCCCAGTACCCCCCCCAAAAAAGAGCCATAATAAACTAGATACCACAGTCTAGTTTAGAAATATGTCTGTCACCTTAAAAGCTCCTTGACTTTCTTTCTGTGGTGCTGGAGATGCCAGGCACGTACTCTACCACTGAGCTATGTCCCCAGCCCCTCACTTTGCTTTTGATATGGGAGTTCTTGCCACTGTTGAGAAAAATGTATTATTTAGTCCCATTATTCTATTCCAAACTAAACATTACCCTCAAAAATTGTTTTCTTCAGAATTAAACCGAAGCAAGCACCCTTTTAGACAAGGTCTGGGGTAAGTTGCCCAGCCTGGCCTCGAAACTGATCATTCTGCTTTGGCCTCCCAAGTAGGTGGGATTATAGGACTGTGGCACTGCACCTAGCTTGAATGTAACATTTCTTACTCCTCAAAAAAAAAAAAAATCTAGGGCCAGGGATCTAGCTCTGTGGCATAAGTGCCTGCCTGGCACGTGTGAGGTGGTCAGTTTGATTCCTAGTACCAAAAAACAAACAAACAAATCTAGATCTTCAGTGCTTCAGTATTGCAAAACTAAATGTTTACTCATATTTTGTTTGTGTAAGGATATTGCTTATTTAAAAAGTCGAAGATAATTAATTTGCTAAAGTGGCTTATAGGTGACCCTATGTGTGATGGATTGTTTTTTACAACTTTTCTTTCCTTTTTTACAAATTCATGCACACAGAAAAGCCACCCTCACAACTGTGAGATCCCTAAGGCTGCAGCCGGTGTTTGCTTTCAGGGCCCAGGGAAAGGGGTCGCCCTGTTGCATCTGAGTTGTTGTGGGCTTCTGTGAGCTGCTCTGGATAAGGACCTCAGCATACACTTGCTGGGTCAGTCAGTGGTATATTGTCAATTTTAAAAGATGCCCTAAAATTGTCCTGCAGAGCAACGTCACCAAGCTAAAGGTCCTCTAAGAGGATATGAACTTTAGTTTACTATATGCTCATGGATACAGAATGTGATCAGTGTTTTAAATATTTGTCTGCTTGGTAGATGAAAAGACATCTCAATATTTATATCTTTATCATTTATAAAGATTTATTGCACTTTTGAAACCCTTTTGATATGAATGGCCTAATCTTTTTTCTTTGTATATTTTTCCCATATTTTTTTCTTTCTTGCTTATGGATACTTTGCAGTTACAAAAATAGTTCTTGGTCCATAATGTGCATGGCAACTTTTTCAGTTTTTACTTGTCTTTTGATTTTGATATCATGTTTTTCATGCAGAAGTTAAAGTTTTATGTAATCATATTTAGCACTGCTTTTTTGTACATGGAATTTGGATTTTGTAACATTTTAAAAGCTCCTCTATATGCCTATATTATTTTTTAAGGAGCTACTCATATTTACTTCCAACATTTTTGAGATTTCAGGTTTTAAATTTAATATTGATCCATTTGGAATTCATTCTGGCTTTGGGACTGAGGTAAGAAGTGTAACCTCTACCTGATTGGGATTTATCCTCTGTCTTTCTCTGCTTCTTCAGTCAGTATTCAAATTGGTGCCTTTCGGATTTAACTCATTCTCTCCATAATGTGCTGCAATCTGACTTCAGTTTCCACTTCTGTATTTAAAGTTTCTCTTTCTTCAAAAGCTCCCTTCTTTATCTCTTTGTTTCTAAGATTGTGCTTCTTGCCCTCTTTCAAAAGACTTACCTTCTTTTGCTATCTTAAACCCATGTAATTCTCAATTGCAGGACACTGGGTGAGATACTTATAATATTGGACATATTTGGGGTCACCATGCTGGGGAGTGGTATCACTGAAATTGACTGATTAGAGGCAGGAATCCTGTGACGCATCCTTCAATGGTGGGGAAACCCTTTCATCCTAGTGGTATGATGCTTCCAAGAGCATTTAGATATGCACAAGGGACATTGTTAGGGTGGATACAATGACAGAATGACTTGGGAATGCTAAATTTATACCGGGAGCTAAGAGTCCAAAACACCTCTGCGGTGTAGCACAGACTTGGGCATTGAGGAACTCTGCCACCTCCCAAAGCCAATAGCAACCTTGCTGGAAATTCTGCAATGCAGTTATTGCTCTACATACTTTCTCCACTTCCTTTATTGGTTTTCCCCTTTCACCTAATTATGGTGTTATTCAAGCCTCTGCTTTCTCTCTTCCTGCCTATTGATTTATCACAGCTGTAAATACCTGATGACGACACTGGTGTGTCTGCATATTTTTGGATAACACTATGCTGGCAGTCAAGACAAAACCTGGGGGCTGGCATGTAACCCAGAAGTAGGTTGCTTGTCTAGCGTGCACAAGGCCTGATGTTGTCTTTAAGCACATTTCTTCCGTTGGTCCAGGGCTTGAACCAAGGCCTTGCAATCATGCTACTTGTGAGCTGCATCTCAGCCTGGTTGAGAACTTTCAAAAAGTCACTTAAAGCCAGGTGCAGTGGTACACACTAGTGAGGAGACTGAGGCAGGAAGACTGCAAAGTTTGAGGCCAGCCTGGGTGACTTAGTGACACCTTGTCTCAAAGTAAAAAATAAAAAGGCCTGAGAATGTAGTTCAATGTGAAGGTCCTAGGTTAAATCCCTTGTACTGAAGAGGAAATTATTTTGTTTATCTTTTGGCCTCCATTTGCCTGGTAATATCACCTATTTATATTGTGTCCTCCTACAGATAATGTGTATTTTTCTCCAGATGACTATCTTCTATTTGTAGTGCTTTAATTATGATGTGCCCAGTAGTGGTTCTGTGTGTGTGTGCAAGCGCGTGCGCGCATGTGCTTAGCTTACTTTGGGTTAGTTGAATTTTCTAGGATCTATCATTTGTTACTTTGGGGCTGTTCTCAACATTATTTCGTCACATATTTTTTTGTCCCAGTTTCTCCCTCCCTGGTTTCTTGGGCATCAGATTTCATATGTGTCAGATGACACGATATTTTCACACAGATCTCAGATGCTCTGTTCTGTGTTTTTCTCACTTTGTACTTTGTGCTTCATTTTGGATGCTTTTACCAACTTGCATTCAGGGTCACTAATACTAGTGTATTCAGGGTCACTAATCTTTCCCTCTGATTTGTCCAGTTTGCTATTGAGTTTATCCAATATTTTTAAAAAATTTCTGGCACTATGTTTTCATTTTAGCTTATCTGAAGGGTCTTTTGTATCGGGTCCACTTCTCTGCTGACACTTCATTTCTTCGCACACGTTTTCTACCTTTCCAGTGCACTCATCAAGCATTTTTCTCATGAGGTTCCTGTCTGACAATTTCATCATCTCAGCCATCCCTATGTGTACTTTGATTGACTATTTCCTCTCTTGACTGTGAGTCACATTTCTTATTCTTTTGTATGACACACAGCTGTCACTGTGTGTGGTATATTTTAGATTAAATCAAGCAAAACAAAACAAAACCAAACAGGAGATAGCTGGGTTGTAGCTCAGTAGCAGAGTCAGTGAGTAGCATATACAAGACCCTGGGTTCCAAGTTCAGTCCTTGGCACCACAAAACAAAACACACACACACACACACACACACACAAATCAAACAGAACAAAACAAACAACAGCCCAATAGAGTCTATGGTAAGTAGTAATTAACTTGAAAACAAGGCCTGCTTGAGGCTGGTCTATTTCATTTTGATCTGTAGTTGAACTGAATCTGGGCTTAGCTGTGAACTGATTTGACTGACTTCATGACCGGTATCAACTGTTTTGAAAGCAGGAGCAGACTTTCTTTCCATCGGCATATTTTGGGGCTCAAAAATCTAAACAGCCCCGTGCTTTTCACCAGTGCTGTCGCCTTTGGAGTGCTGAGGGAGCACACTCAGCTTTAGCAGGCTACCGGTGGGTCATCGTGTTTTGCCTAGTCACACGCTCAGTTGTTGGCTTTTGAGCCATCTCTCTCCCTGCAGTGTGCAGGGCGTTCTTATCTTACCTCTGTGAAGTCCCGGGAGGCTTCAGGGCCGAGCCTCTGGGCTCCTTTTCTGCCTCACCCCCATCAGATGCTGGAAGCCCCTGGTACCTCTGAGGCTTTCATGGCTCTCTTGCCTCATGTCCAGCCCTTGGTGGCTGACAGCCCAGGGATCCCAAATACGAATTCCTCTGTCCTTATCTTTGAGAGACCTGGTTCCTCTGTCCTCCTGCCTTGCTTCTGACCCTAACAGATCCTCCCAGAGCCCCTGTTGAAGACCCATAGGAAGGCGAGGCCCGGGGTGTGGATTCACTGGAGCTGCGTTCCACAGAGTTCCCTCTGCTCACTTTGGCTCCGTGTCCTTTATGTGTGTCCAGAATTCAGCCGCATTCTTTCCCCCTCCTCCCTCTCTTTAGGGGAAGAGCAACCATGGGCCTCTCCTCTCCTATCGGAGCCTGTTTCTGGAATTTGAGTCCTTTAGTTTGCTTCACCTCCTCAGTTCTCTCACAAGGTTTTTAAAATACGGTTTTATAGTTTGATTTGGTCACTAGGGTGACAGCTATGGTCTGCTGGGTTTCTGCCCTCTAACTGGAAGCAGACACTGAGGTGCAATTATCTCTGACGCATCTTTTCTCCTCATCTCTAGAGTCAGACGTTTCTCCCTCCTGATGTGACTGTCATGAGTATAGCTGAAATAAATCCTCACCACTTCAGGATAAAGCTTGGAGTACTGGCTGGCTCCTCTGCGGCCTCTCCCCCTGGCCTTGTCCCCCTTCCGTCTCTCCCTTCCATGGTTGCTGTCCTCTAATCTCCCCCAGATGCTGGATCTGAACTGCACGGCATCTAACTGCGAAGGTCTAGGGGCCCCTGCTTCTTTCCTATTGTCTTTTTTTAAGGTCCCGACTTTACCACAGTGATGGTGGGTAGTCTGCAACATATTTGTGGGGGTTAGTTAAAGAACCCGCTCAGGGGCTGCATAGCCAAGAAAATGCCTCGAACCCCACTGCAGTGATCTGCTTGAAACGCCCCTGCTGCCCTCACTAGACGGGGCCTTGCATCTTGTGCTTCCAACAACTTCCGTTCTGATGCTGAATGTGGTCACTGCAAACCAGGATGCTTGTTCTCTCTGCCTCTTGTTGCCAGGACTGACTGCATACTTCTCATTTACTCATACGACAAATATTTACCACATGCCAGGCTCTCCTCTAGGGGTGCAGAAACATCCAGAAACAAGCAAGGCTCCTGGCTTGGTGGCATACAGCTGTTCCTCAGCTTATGATGGGTTATATACTAGGGAACAGAGGTTGAAAATATTTTAAGTGGAAAGTGCATGTGACACACCTAATGTGGAGTGAATATCTTGGCTCTGCCTAGCCCACCTGAAGCGTTCACATTAGCCTACAGTTGGGCAAAACCGTCTAATAAAACATTTATTTTACAAGAAAGTACTGGACATGTCATGTACCTGTTTGACATTTTACACCATCATAAAGCTAGGCCATCCTAGGTGGAGCCATGAGAAGCGAAGGACGGCTCTATGGTTTAACCCACTCAGTTTCCTCCGAGTTTTCTCAGGCTTAGCACTGAAGGACACACATCCAATGCACCCCTCGGTTCAGTGGAAGTCTGGAGGAAAATCGTCGCAGGCAAAGGGCACAGCAACAGACGTTAGCTGAGTGAGGTCCTCTGAATAGAGGACCAAGGTGTCTACAGCAGATGGAGAGAGGGTCAGTCAACCTTCTGACACCTCCAAGCTTCAGTCTCTTCATTGTGGAGAAATTTGACAGCCTTTTGCTGGTACCTGAGAAGGATCAAAAAGATCAGGTTTCACCGGGTGACAGATCACCAACAGAAAAAACTAGGAAGATGGCAAATGAGTGGATAAAGCATCTAAGCTGCACATGTGTGTTCCCTTCCTTCCTGCCAGAGGAAGGGTGATTCTATGCTGGTAGAAGAAAGCCCACAGCATGGGATCTTTTATTAGAATGCTGAGGAAGTATCCAAGTCATAACAGCTTTCAAAAAGTAGAAACAAAGGTCTGGGGATTTAGCTCAGCAGTACAAGTGCCTGCCTGGCAAGTGTGAGGATGTGAGTTTGATCCCTGGTAGCAAAAACAAAAACAAAAGTAGAAACAAGGCATAACTACAGCTTTACAGGCCGAGAAATCCTTTCAGTATTAATTAGATGTGTTATATTCTGCATAATAAACTTGCAGACTAAAATTCTCAGTTGCAATAATATAGCAAAACATATACTTTGCCTTCTGAAAACCTTGGTTTTTCCATAGTTCAATGTGTGAGCCATACTTAACAAAGTACAAAATGCTGTCTGAGGCTGGGGATTTAGCTCAGTGGCATAAGTGCCTGCCTTGCAAGCAGGCAGTCATGAGTTCGATCCCTGGTACCGATTAAAAAAAAAGGAAAGAAATGCTGTCTGGTGAATGATTCTGATATTTTGTTTAATAAGGAAAATATTTTATTTAAAAGGATGCAGACTTCTCAGGTTGGAGGGGAGCACTGTTCTCCTGCCATTGCTGGTTAAACTGAGCAGGATAATAAACTTTTTTAAAGGAATTAGTAGTTCTTACATCTCTATGAAGCTGATCCTAGGGCTAAGCAAACTGACATCCAGTTATGACCTCAAGCTATAAATCATTTTAAAGTAACATTAAACCAGCTCCTGAAAAATATTCTGCAGAAGAGACACACCAAGGGTAAGTTAGAGAGAAGCAAAGGAAAAAATTCTACTTTTAAATATAGTTTATGCCTCCTGGGTCTTTTATCCATTCACTCTCTTTTTGTTACTGTGGACCTTAACAGCCAACCAAAATAACATATATTGGATTAATTTGAAATGACTCATATTTATTATACAGACAGACATAAATAAACCTAATTTTCTAAGAATGATAGTAACTAGCAGTCTGCTTCTTCCTGTAAGGAAAATAAAACCAACATCATCCCCAAGAGATTTTTGGTACGCTCTTTAACTCCTGCATAACAGGAAAACATCCTGATCTTTGATAAACTTTACAAAACCAGAAACAGTGTGTTACAAATACGAGTGGCCCGGAAACAGGCTTAGGCCTCCTACGGTACAAAATATGCTAGCAAGGGAGACGCGTACAATGAAAATGGGACAAAAGAATCCAAACATAATTTCCAAGGACTAAACTAGAACTTCTTCAAAAGATGGAAACTATTTCTCCATCGCATGCAAAGGCAGTGGTCCGTGGCATTGCCTAGGTTGTGGGGTTGAGGAAATAACTCGCGTTTGTTTTAATGTACCGTGTAATCTGGCTCATTTCCCATATTGTTCTGTGATCTTAACTACGCAATTCAAAGAAAAACTGGAGTTGTCTTGATACACCCTTCCACATTTCCCAGCGTATATCAGTAATTCACTTTTCTTTTTCCTCCGTCTTTGGTAAAGTCAAGGCAAGGATAATAAAACCGGTAAAATGAACAGTGCTATAAGAAACGTGTTACCACAGTACCCAGAGAGCATCGGTTGGTTAGAGGTGATTCCAGGAACAGGGCTTGTCCCTGATAAGCTGTGATCGAGGCTGCATGCAGCTTTGTCTTTGGAAAGTAAGAGAATGGACTTGGATCATTTCTAAAGCATTCCATCTGCAGTTTCTCTCCCTTTCGGTGACCTGTCTCAGGCACGAACCTGTCCAAAAAAAACAAAATGAAGTTTCCATGAAATGAAGCCAATAACTGTGCCTACTCATCCATGCTCCAGGTCTTTTTCACTTTCTTCCTTTCCTTTCCTTTCCTTTCCTTTCCTTTCCTTTCCTTTCCTTTCCTTTCCTTTCCTTTCCTTTCCTTCCCTTCCCTTCCCTTCCCTTCCCTTCCCTTCCCTTTCCTTTCCTTCTTCCACACCTCCTTGCTTGCTTGTGTAGTGTACACAGTCAAACCAGGGCGCCCTGACACTGAGCTACATTTCCATTCCTGCTCCAAATCTTTGCCAGAATTAAGTCAAAGATGTTTCATCATCCATGATCTGTCACTGTGGTAATTCATTTAGGCTGGTGTCCTTAGGGAGAGTAGCTGAGTGATTGGACAAAATTTCCAACCTCTTAGTAGCTTAAAAGAATGAATTGACTTCTAAGCACTAAATTCTAGATCCACAGGATACATGCTCTCAGCTGGTAATACTAAAATAAGTGTCTGTGGGTTTTATTTAGAAATATATTATTCAAAAAGCATTATTATTTTCCAGCTTTAGGAGGACCTGCCATATATATCAAGCCTGAAAAAAACATGTACACACTTGAATTAATTGTAAAAAAAATTCATTTCAGACAAAACAGCATGCATCACATATTCTGTCTCTTCAGCAACATAAGCTACAGCCTCAAATCATTTCCCATATTCAATTACAAGAGTCAGGACTGGATCCAGCTCTAATTGACTCCAGGAATATTTTATTTTTTAATTTAAAGGATAATTGAATTCACTATCGTGTGCAGTTCTCTGATCCTGGTCCCGATGGGTCTCTCTTTGCACTCACTCCCAGGTGGGTTTCCAGGGAACCTGGAGACTCGCTCTTACTCTCATCTCCTCCGTTTTTACTGGCTTCATCTTCCCTTTGGAACAAGGTTTGTTCTTCTGTGGTTTCCCCCTCTTGTGTCTTTCTCTTTTTGTAATCACTGAAGTATTCATGCTTGGATTGAAATGGTGAAGTCAGCTTTTTCTGCTAGATCAAAAATATTGGAGCTCCCAATTTCACGGTTCACAAAATAATGGTATCAATCTGGACCACTTAAGAGATACCAGAATCTTCTGACCCAAATGTAAACTCCCCTGGCCTTGAAATAACTTTCCTCGTAGCTCATGACTACAGAGACATATTAAGGTCTGGTTTAGAATTTTCCAGGCCAATGATTGTTATCACTCACTAACATCCTGCAAGAAGCAGAGTGAGGGAACTTTTAAGAGAGCTCATTTGAACACCAGAAATTCAAAATATTTTCTGAGAAAGCAAAATGCTCTCATCTATCTGATGAGAGTTCATGGACCTCCTCTTTTATGCAGGAATATGATGACTCTCTTTAATTTAGGTATGAGATGCATCTTCCCCACTGTGTTGATCGACAGTTGCTGTGTAATGAACTATTCTGATGCTTAATGGCTTGAAATAACAAGCCGTTTTCTCAGGCCTGTGGGTCAGCTGAATGATTCTGTGGATCTGGGCTGGGTTTTCTGATGAGTCTGTGGCCAGTGGCTTGTTAATTGTGGAATGAGCTTGTCTAGGGTGGCCTCAGTTGAAGATTTGATTCCCTTGCCATGTCCCAGAGTCCTCAAGTGGGCCTCACCTGAGGCATGGTGTTGAAGTGTTGGAATAAAACAGAGAGCTCGATTGTGCAAGAGGCCAAGAAGACCGATGCACATGCTTCTCAAGCACAAGTTTTGTTACATGTGCTTTTGATCCCACACACAAGGGCACATGGGAAGCTCTGTGATGGCAGAGTGGATGGGTCACTGCCAAAGGGTGAGGGTATGGGAAGCAGTGAGAAGCCGGGACTATGATTGCAGTCTATCCCTCTCCTTTACCAAGGTAAACCTGGAGCATGCCAGCCAGCAAGGACAGAGAAAAAGCCACATTCTTGTGCTATTAATATGTGGGGAAGGACAGTGGAAGTAATGGTCAAGTTTACTCAATCGAAAACCTGGAAACCAGGCCAGTGTGTGTCTGTCGTGTCAGCTACCAGGCTGTCTGAGGCAGGAGTTCAGGCTGCATACAGCATTCTATGCTGAACTTCTGGTATCAGTATGCTGACCTCCAAGGAACAGGTGACACAGGTGGGGTGATTCTACCTGGGTCAGAAACTGCCACACCTGTGAACAGCTACTGCGCTCCAATATATGGAGCCCTTTCGCAAAAATAGACCACAAATGCAGAATCCAAGCCGAAGTCAATTGATCAAACAAGAGATCAAGGGCAAAACTGAAGTATGCCTTTATAAATGACAGTCCATCAACAACAACAAAGACCTAGGAGGACACTGAGCATTGATAGCTGTGAGTCATTTTGCTCTAGCTTTTTACCCATATTTGAACAAAGAAGTAAAATCTTTGCAGAGTCAAGGATATTTAGGACATCAGCTGTACCAAACTGCTATTAAATGACCCCAACACCTTCAGGAAGTGGAGGTTTTTGAAATTTCTTTACCTAGGAGTTTTATTTGTGCTTTGCTTTGAAGAAATAGTTGCTTCTCTACTATTCTCACACATCCTAAATATGGTCCCTAGGACAAATTTCTTTCAGAACTGAGGGCCGGTAAACCATATACTTCCGTGTGAATGAAGAAGTTTTCTTGTCCTAGTTAATGGATTTCTGTAACCCAGTGGGTTTTCTCCTCTGCTTTAGGTGTGAGGAAGTTCAGACGTAAGTTTTGCAGAACAATAATAGACTTTTTAGATCAGGATCATTGGGGTAATTTTCCTAGCCATCTTATCTTCTTCTTTGTCTCCTGTCTTTTACTCTGAAGTATGTTCAGCATGGTGCTCTGAGGTCTACAGAGATAATCTGAGGAAATTGCAGAGGAATCTCATTTTCACTGCAGACTCTCACAGGGAGAGAGCAGATCAAGAAATTGCTCATATTTTACTTGGGTTCAACTGGTCTCCCAAGCATCTTAGCTTAAGAGAGTGGATGTGGAGAAATAGGAAACTAGGTGTCCTAAATAACCAAATGAAGAGTTCGTGGACACACAACAGTCCCCGCATTTTAAAAATGGGGCTGAGCTGGAGATGTAGCTCAGTGGTAGATTATTTGCCTAGTGTGTTGGTCAGGCTTTTTAGAGGAACAGATTCTGTTGAAATTATATGTATATTATATGTCTGTGTGTAGATTTACTTTGGTTTTGGCTAGTTGGAGTTCTATATGCCTTGCTTATCTGCATGCCACATCCTTTTCCCATGTTTGGGAAATTTTCTGCTATTACTTCTGTATAGTAAAATAGTCTTTTTATTTCATTTGTGTTGACCCCTGCTTCTTCACTGATACCTATCACTCTTAAATTATTTTTCTTTGTGTCACCTTGCAGCCATTAATTGCTATTTCTTGATTCCTTGTTATTGTTAAGAGATCTTTCCTTTCATGATCGCTAGCAGCAAATCTGTCTTCAAGGTCTCAAAGTCTATCTTTAGTCTCTTTCAAGTGGTTTTGTCAACTTTCAATAGTTTTTAATTTCCTGCATCTCTTTTTGAATCTGTCTCATGCATTATAATTCCTTTCTACATTCATTCAAGGTTTCCATCATTTTCCTATGCTCCTCTTTTTTTGTCTGTGTCTTCTTTAGAGCTGCTGAACAATTCTTTCAGTATGTTTGTGATTTCTTCTTTTACCTGAGACATTATTTCTGATCTGACTGCTTTGCAATCTCATGAAGTTGTTTCTTTACTTTGGTTGCTATCCTCTTAGAGATTTAAGGTGTATCACTTCCATTTTATTCATGACTGTATCTCCCAGACTTGTTATTTGTGGGCTGGAGGTCTGAAGTTCCCTTTTGCTCATCTTGACATTCTCCTGGGTTCTTCACAATGAGTTGGTTGTGGAGTCACAAGCACTTCCTACATTGGCTGCCTCTCTGTGGTGTAGGGGAATGGGACAGGCACCTGGGTGTCTCTGACCACAGTTTCCCAGGGAGGTAGCAGGACATGAGGAAGGTTTCTCCAGACTCCTGCAGCTACACTGAGTATAGACAGCTATTTTGGAGGAAACAAGAGACATGATGGTAGCCATTGTTGATTTCTTATTATACTGTTTTGAAGTCCTGTATCACTTGCACTGTTCTGTTCTGATTTGCTTTATTCTATTTTGCTTTGTTTTACTCTTTAAATAAAAAACCAAACTATATGTATTATTAAGCAAGGGAATTTATTAGGTAGGTACAGGATCAAAGGCAGGAGAGCCCACAAAGGCCATCCAAGGAATCCAGAGAATCCAAGAGCTTCTCAGCTTAAGAAGTGGAAAGCTGCAGAAAAGAGGGTCAAGGATGCAGCTCCAGTCCAAGGTCTAAGGCCTGGAAGTTCCCTAGGGTCTTGGATGTAAGTCTGCACTGGAAGGCCAAAGAGTGGCGGGCCAGAGACCAATGTCCAAAGGCAACAGCAGCAAAGGATGCACCCTCTCAAAAATAATGGTGCTCTTCAGAAAGGAGCATACTTGTTGCTTCCCTTCTTTATTCCACCCAGGTTATGTACCTGTTGGTTAGGGCGGGTCTTCCTCCTTCCTTCATTGGTCCACACGCCAGTCCTCTCTGGAAACATCCAGAACTGTGATATACTAATCATTTCTTACTCCAGACATGTCACAATTGATGGTCACACCTAGCATGTGCGAGGTCTTGGGTCCAAACCCCAGCACCAAAAACAAGAAAAAGGATGGAAGGAAGAAAGGAAGTAAGGAAAGAGGGAAGGAAAGAAGGAAGAAGAGGGAAAGAAACAGGGGTCAGTGAGTGACAGTGTCCTCCTGTACTCACTCCCCAGCGCTACGCTTCCTCCTCAGGTCATCTCTGCCTCCCAAGCAAAGATTTTATCCATGAGTTGCTAGATTTGGAAAATAAATATACAAGATGTTCAGATAAACTTAGATTTCAGGTAAATGAAGAGCAATTTTACTGTAACTATGGCCCATATGTTGCATGAGATGTACTTGTGCTTTAAAAAAGTATTTGTTGTTTATCTGACTTTCAAATTTATGTGCACATCTTGTTTCTTCTAGAAATCCAACAGTATCACTTACGTGGGAATAGACTCCACATTCTCAATTTTCAAAGGCCACTTTTCATCTTTGCTGGTTTTTCTATGATTAGTGTTCAATTCATAATGAATATAATGGTGTTCACATAAGGTATGCAGTGGATGACGTGTGCCTTAGTTACCTTCCTTACGTGTTTTATTTCAAATGTTCTTTGAAAAGCCAAATATGCTCCATGACTTAGTTCCCTTTTCATCTCAAACAACAAATTGAAAAAAAGGGAACAAAATTTACTATATTTAATTAGTCAAGATTGAGTCAAAATTTTGCTTTGGTATATAGATTTTTAAAACCACATATGTTTTAATAGGAATTTCACATTTTGCAGATGTTCAGACAGGCTGATGTTACAGAATCATGTTCACAATTCTGCTTTTTTCTCTTTGAAATTATATTTTCAGCCAAGTCTCAAAGTGGGGCATGCTACAGGATATTTGATTTTTTTTTCAAGCTGCAAATATAGCTCACTGCAGAATCTTTCTCTACCTAGCACATGCATGGCCCTGGCTTTAATCTCTGCACCAGGGCAAAGAAGCAAAGCAAAGCAGAGACCAATGTCTCAGAAACAAACAAAAAGAAGAAAGGAGAGACCACTTTGGTGGATTAAAGGTATAGGCAGAGGAAGATTATCACAGTCAAATACCATGAGAGGAGCTTGTTTGGAGCTTGATATGTACAAACCAATTTTTGGAAAGCTTTTTTTTTTAATAGAAAGGAGAAATTTTATTATGACCTGCTTATTAGATGGAGTTAGGAATTATTCTTAGTTTTATTATGCGCAGTTATGCAAGCGAAGGCACTCTTCCTTGAGATTCAGGAGGAGTATTTAAGGCTAAGATAACATGATGTCTAGAATTTGCTTTAAAAACTAAAAAAGGGGGCTGGGTGTTCTGGGGCACACTGGGAATCTCAGCATTCAGGGGCTGAGGCAGGAAGATCACTGTGAGTTTGAGGCCAGCCTGGGCTACATAGCAAAACAGTCAAAAAAAAAAAAAGGAGGGAGTGGGGAGAGAAAAGGAGAAAAAATGAGAGGAAATTAGTGTTCAAATCAGTGATGTCTATCAGGTATGGGGCTACACACCTGTAATCTCAGTACTGGGAAGGCTGAGGCAGGAGCTGGGTGTGGTGGCGCATGCCTGTAATCCAGCACTCGGGAGGCTGAGGCAGAAAGACTGAGGCAATAAGATTGTTGCAAGTTCGAGACCAGCCTGGACTGAAAAGTGAGCTCACGGCCAGCCTGAACTGCACAGCAAGACCCTGTCTCCAAAAAAAAAAAAAGAAAGAAAGAAAGAGACAAGAATGATGGGATCAGTGTGAATAGTAGGATGTGTGTTCAAGGGGCAGTATTTCAATGGGGATTAAAAGCAGTGTGTCTGCCACAGAAGTAATTTTTTAAAATTTAAACACTGTAGTTTTTAATCACACCATATGTAAATTTCTTCTGGTGTCTTTTTATTATTATTTCGTATATTTGTTTTAAATAAATGGATTTAGGATCAGCTAGTTGTCTGACAAGTTTCCTTTTACTCCAGGGTGGGTGCTATTCAATGACAACCAATGTTTGGAATTTGATAAATATTGGATCACTTAAATAGAGATGCCCGCTATGATCACAAAGGGAAAAGTTCAAGGGGATTGTTGATGATCAATAAAAATGTTTCCTCATTCTTTTCCCTTTCTTTTTTTTTTTCAATCTGAGCTTCTAATAGAAACAATGCCAAAATTCAATAATTTCTTTACTTTGCTGGTGATACTAAGTGGAATTTTTCCTTTTTTTTTCTTGTATTAAGTAGCTACCTATTTATTCTAAACACTCAAGGATGCAACAGTTACATATTTGGTTATCTCAAGAAATTGGTTTTGTGTATCAGGAAAGAAATCTTCACAGCTTTAAGCTGTGTGGGGTAAAGTTTTCAGAATACCGTAATGCCACCCTCCGCTATATCCTGATGAGACAGTTTCCTTCCCTGAGGAATGCTCTGGCCACCTTTGGGAATAAACCAATCGAGCATGGGGGAGGGACATTGCTACTTGTCGCTATTAGCATCCTGCCAACCCTAGCGACTGAAAGATTCCCTGATACCCAGGAGAGATGCTAACTTGAAGAATGACCGGGGATCATCTGTCTTATTTCATCCACATGCATTAGGTTCAGAAGTGAGCCTTCTGATGACATTACGAAACATCACACGAGATGTAATAACAGTACATAGGTCACTTACATATTCTTGCCAGAACATCTAACCCGGTCAAGCTCTGTGTTTGCTTCAATCATATTTGCTTCACAACGAATCACCTAAGAAGTTAATGTCTGAGAACAACAGCCCTGGGCTGGGGATTTAGCTCAGGGGCATAAGTGCTTTTGCCTTCCAAGCACATAGTCGTGAGTTTGATCCCCGGTACTGATGAAAAGAAAAAGAACAACAGCCCTGTATTATTTCACTTTCTCAATCAGATGTGGTTCTTCTAATCTGAGCCACCTGCTTAGGCAAAGACGGCTTCACTGGGTGCCAGTTGTGGGTGTGCAGATGACCCAGCACATAGATCTCCTTGGCCAGCAGATTAGCAGATGGCAGCAGCTAAGCTGGGCAAAGCCCCCTGCACCGGCGTGTGGAGGTCTCTGCTTGTTGATATCTCCTAGTGTCTGCTGGCCAAGGCAAGCGACCTGGCCAGACTCAGCACCAAGGAGAGGGCAAAGATGTTGTACCATTTGACACGAAAAAACCCTGCCCATTTTACAACCTAAACAATAGCCAACTTCTAGCTTATATTTGAGAGGAAATAGTTAAGTAGTATAGTATTTGTACACACACAAACCTAAAATGGGAAATACTTTGTAGATAACCTGTTTAATGCTTTTAAAAACTCAATTTCACAAAGGGGAAAAAAAAAGACATGCTGTAAGGATGGGTGAGTGGGGTGATTATCATAGATTTAAAAAGACATGACACCAACATTCAGTATAAGAACTTTATTGAATTACTACTCAGGAAAATAATGACAGCTGAAAAGATTATTTGGCCACTAGAGTAAAACTGAATAGGTTTAAATACTCATTTATTTTCTTAAGTATGACACAGCATTAAGGTTATATAGGAGACCATTTTTTTGTTTCTCTTTTATTTTTTTAATATCAAAAATTGCACCCAAGGAGCACTGAGCTGCATCTCTAACCCTTTTTATTTTTTATTCTGATACAAATTGTTTCTTGCTAAATTGTCCAGACTGGTCTCAGATATTTGATCCTCCTGTTTCAGACTCTAAAGGAACTGAGATTATAGGTGTGTGTCACCAAGCCTGGTGGGGATCACTCCTATTCTCAAGAGGTACAAGGTGACAGACACATTTTGTAGTGAACTATAATGTCTGTAACGTATTTGCAAATGGAGCATCAAATCAATATATGATAGATAGGAAGAAAGAGATGAAGTAGTTGTGGGGCGAAGGCATCCTCTGGTTTTATATGCTAAAATATTAATCTACAGCACCTTAGAATGCAAACCCATGTGAGGAGAATCTTTAAAAATAGGACTAAATTAAATGAGCTTTCTAGGTTAGACCATAACCCAACCTGGTGTCTCATAGGAAAAGATTAGGACACAAACACAGAAAACGAGGACCTTGTGAAGGCACAGGAGAGATGACCATCTTCAAGGAAAGGGGAGAGGTCAGAGTCAGCCCTGATGACAACTCTGTCTTGGACTTTCAGCTTCTAGAATCGTGAGACAATCACTTTCTCTTGTTTAAGCCACAAAGTCAGGAATAGTTTGTGAGTAATATGCCTCGCAAAATGCTTTGCATTGCGACAACCAGGTACAGCCATGCAGGTGTCCACTGTACTATTCATTTTTCAACTTTCCTGCATATTTAAATATTGTGAAATCAGGAGGGTGCTCTGAATTGAGTATTATGACCTGCAAAAAGCCTAGGTTGAAATCGAATCCCCACTGTGATGGCAGTCACGGGGTGGGCTTTGGTGAGGTGATTAGCTCATGACACTGGAGCCTTTCTGAACTGAAGAAGGGATTGAAAGTCCAGGATTTACCTTTCCACAGTGGGAAGACACAGGAAAAAGGCACAGAAACCGGAAGTGGGCCCTTATCAAACACTGTACCAGCTGGTGCCATCATCTTAGACTGCTCGGTCTTCAGGTCTGTGAGTAATAAATTTCTATTCATCAGCCACCCTGTCTATGGCATTTGGTTTTAGAAGCCCAAACAGACTAGGAGAGGAAAACCTTCTAGAATGTCTTCTTCTGTCAAGTGGCTTTTTGGGAACAACATTTCAATCAATTATAATTGAGTCCCGAAGTATAAAGACTTGGCTGCAGCTCTGCTTAGAGAATGCATGAGCAGTTGGAAGTTTGACAAATTAAATGAAAAAATTGTTCCTCACCAGCAATTCCCTTGTTTCAGATTTCAGGCCATTACAGGAGGGAGACAGTGATATGATTAATTTGGAAAATTATTTTGTGCAACTAAATAAAAGGACAGTGTGACAACTGCCTTGAATTCCAGCTCCAAGTCACTTGAAAGCAGAAACCCTTGGAGGTGACCATCACAGGAACAGAACAACATGAATAAAAGATGTAGATGCAGATGATTCAGACTGTGCATTTAGCTCCATTGAACAGCCAACAGGTCAAACAAGCGTTTCTTATTAAAATTTTGTCGCTTTCATAAACAAGCCTTGATCATTGGATTTGATCCAGCAAGAAAGCAGCTCTTTCCTTTCATTGCTTATCTCTTCTTTTCTATTGTGTCTCTCAGCAGTTGTTTAGACACCCACGAGACCTGGTTATTTCTTTTCTCTCTAGCATCAGTGAAGTGTAAAAAGAAACAATCAGACCTTCAGTTATGACTTATTTCAGTGATGCTTGCATTCGTAAATGATATCAAGACCCGAAGAGAATCATTCTCAACGCTCGCAATACATTGTGATCCACTGAGAAGACTGAAACAAAACAAAATTCTCAGGGAAAAGGAGAAAAAAATGGAAGGGAAAAGAAAAAATATTTAAATTTCTATAAACCCATTTAAGATAGCTAAGATGATTGTGCTACAAATTCTATTAGTACTTGGAACAAAATAGTTAACACTCATAGGATTGGAACAATTTAGCATGCTTGTGTCTGGTGATCTGAGGAACTCTTTTGAAGATCACTATGTAAAAGAACAATCTTAGTTATGTTCCTACCACCTTGTTTTGAAGGCCAATATTGTCATTGCTTTGGGCTCTTTGTTATTATTTGTCTTTTTGTTTCTTGTTTTTCTAGTAATTTGTTTTTTTTATCTCTAATGAAGACAGGATAGATGTACATGGATAGATGTACATGTAGAGGCTTATACATGCCTAGAACTTCTAAACAGTTTATGAGAATCAATTGTATTATGTGTGATGAAATGAACAGCTACTTTGAAGAAAAAGAGGCATTATGGTATCCATTGCGGATTTCCTACCATCATGCTATGAAATCCAGTAATGCTTTTATTCTTCTAGAGTGGTTTTAGTCTGTTTTGTGTTATTTAATTTCAACATACAGGAAGGTATGAACAGCTATTTTGAAGAGAAAAAGAGAACATTACGGTAATCATTGTTGATTTTCCTATTGTTTGGTTTGGAAGGCCTATAATGCCTTCATCACTCTGTTCATGTATCTTCTCAAAGTCTGATTTAGTTTTTTTTGGGTAGAACTTTGGTAATGATATTTTTAAAAACATTTATATTTCAGGTAATAAGGACCTGCTCTTCAACTAAGCAAACATGGGAGCTCTAACCGAAAATGAATCCCTAACCACAAGGTCTTTGTGAGAGCACTGGAGAGCCTTGAAAAGATCCTTGAATTATCCCCCTGAATCTTTTCCTTTGACTTTAAAATTCATACTTAAAAATATATGTGAAAGTACCATTTCACTCCAGGATTTATTAAAAGATGCCTGTGCTGGCATGGAAGGCTATGGTATACAACAGGGTAAAGTGTGATTCATATCCTTGTCAGGCTGTGGCATCAAAAGCAGTTTCCTCTGCTGACAACCCCACAACACAGAATTCCACTAGTGTCTCAACCTGCATTTTGAAACACTATTTTCTATTAAAGGGAACCAGGAGAACTTCTTAAGGAAATGGACAGTTTCAGGTCTGGAGTGTAGAAATTATACGATAAATCTTAAAGCTGTCCAGAGCTGATGGCTCCAACGCAGACTTATTCAGCCTGATGGGCATTTTTCACACAGACTCAAAAGCCAGAATAAGAGTGCTTTCAGTGGCCAGACTTGGTACGATTTGAGTCATGGAAGGAATAATGACAATAAAATGATTGTGACAGTGTTAGCAAATGGAATCCAAAAAAGTTAGAAAAATCATAACCAGGAGAGGTTTCTCTCAGGAGTATAAAGCTGGCTCAGCATTTGAAAATCAACTTTGAAGATAACACTATACAATGTGACAACTATGGTTAGATTCCTATCATCTTGTTTTTAAATCCTTTATCAGTATTGTTTTTTGTTGTTGTTCACGTTGTTAATGTTGTTTGGCTTTCATTGTTGCTTTGTTTGTTTGTTTTCTTGATTGCCTTTGATTTTTATGTGCTTTTTTGCCCTTTAAAAGAAAAAAAGAGAAAATCAATCAGTATTTCTAAAAAAGAAAAGCTAAGTAATGAGCCATAGGAGAATTTCTCCTGATAAAGAGAAACTTTAAGGGTACAGTTTGTATCATAATTAATGGTAAAAGATTCCCCAATTTCCCCCAGAAAAAAATTTCACTGCTTCTGTGCAATATTATACTGGAGGTTGTAGCCAAGCATTAAGGCAAGAAAAGAAATGGATGATTGAAAGGAAGACATAAAAGTGACATATGACCATTTGCAAGAGTGTCTAAAGAATTTGTGGAAATCAACTAGAACTGACAGGCAGGTTAAGCAATGTTGGCAGACACCAGCTCAACATGAAACAAGTCAGTTGACTTGTGTATGCATTAGAAATAATGAAAAATTATAATTAAAAAGCAATACCATTTACAGTAGTATCAAAAGTCTAAATACTTTGGTATACATATGATGAAAATGCGTACAACTTGTCCTCTGACAACTGTAAACATCGATGAGATAAATTAGAGAAGAACTAACTAAATGGAGAGAGACAATCCATCTATATCTGCAGATTCTACATCCACGGGCTCAACCAACTGCCTATCAAAACTATTCAAGAAAAACACAGCATCTGAAAGGAGAACAAACAGATTTCTTTCTTGTCATTATTCTCTAAACAACATAATATAACAGCTATTTACATAGGATTTACATGGTATTAAATATTGTAAGTAATTTTAACATGATTCATGATTGCATTCAGATAATACTTGCACATGTGTGTTGTTATATGCAAATATTATGCCATTGTCTATAAGGAACTTACTTGAGTGTCCATGGATTTTGGTATTAGAGAGGAAATCATGTAACCTGTCCCTCAGTACTACTGACAGATGACTGTACTGTGTTTATGGATCAGAAGATATAATATTTGAGCTAATGTTTTAATATGATTCCAGGTATACACCATAAATTGAAAGAATAAAAACTTAGCTCAAATTAGATTACAGATTAAAATATAAAACCAAAACTATAAAACTCATAGTAGAAAGCAAAAGAAAAACCCTATGACTTCTGATACAGAAAGGATTTCCAAGATATGACAATAAAAGCATGACTGATTGAATTAAAAATTGATAAATTGCATGTAATCAGAATCAAGAGCTTTGGTTTGTTGAAAGACACTATTAAGAAAATTAAAAGATAGCAGATTGGGAGAAAGCAATTGCAATTCACAAGACTAATAAGCACCTATGTTTAGAACGTGTGAAGAACTCTCAAAACTCAATTAAAAGAAAAAATGTTAACAAAAAAAAAGAAAAAACTAAACAGGCATCTTTTCAGAGAATATACAGGTGGTAAATAAATACAAGAAAAGATGCTCATGTGATTGGTGTGATGGCACATAGCTGTAATTCCAGCTACCTGGGAGGCTGATCATAAATCCAACATCAGCCTGGGCAATGTAGCCAAAACTTGCCTCAAAATAAAATCAAAAAGGGATGGGAGGGTAGTTCAGTGGTAGAGGATGAGTGAGGTCACAAGTATCATCTCTAGTACTACATGAAATTTAAAAAATAAAAATTAAAATAGCTCAACTCATTAGTTATCAGAGAAATGTGAATTAAAACATTAAGGATATATTACTACACTCAGACTAGAATGGCAAAAAAAAAAAAGAAAGTGACCATACATAGTGTCAAAAAGGACATGGAACAACTGTAGCTTTCATACATGATTGGTGAAACTATAAAATGATAAGATCACTTTGGACAGTTTCTTTAAAGTGTAATCATATATTTACCATGTACAGCTAGGAATTTCCCCAAGAGAAATGACAGCATATATCTACACAAAACCTGTATGTAAATATTTATAATTACTTTATTTCAAACAGTCCAAACTCAAAAGTATCTCAGATTTCCATCAACACATGAATGGATAAAGAAATATAATATTTTTATAGAATTTATTTAGCAATAAAATGGAATAAACAACTGACATATAGTACAACGTGGATCTATCTCAGAATAATTACACTGATTGAAAAAGCCAAATTTTTAATAAAAGTACACACTATAGAATTCCATCTATGTAATTTACAGGATTCCACCTAGATATGCAAATTTATGTATAGTGACCGCAGATCTGTGATTGTCTGGGATGGGGAAGAAGAGAAGGTAAGAGGAAACATTTTTGGAAGGGAGGTAATGAAAATGTTCTTTATCTTTACTGTATTGATTTCATGGGTACGTACACAATTTAGAACTTAACAAATCATACACTTTAAACACACACAGTTTACTATATGGCAATTATATGCCAGTGAAGCTAAGAAAAGATGATGGGATGTATTGATCTACTTGACAGATTGATTAATCTACACCCACAGGTTAACTGCTACTTGAATAGAGAAAAAGAAATCATTACAAAAGACAGACCTGGATGGTACCATGGTAACCAACAGATCAAGTTTAATACCAGTGATGGTGGGACAAACTGACATTAAATGCCTCCTGATATAACCCCCTAAGCTGACAGCATCACCTATTATTACCTGAGAGGTTTAACCTGAGTCTTAGCAAACAGCCCCTAACTTCAAAGTTACAGAACATAGCAGGAACAGAACAAGTTCAATAAATCTCCCCTGAAGCAGGCAGACAAATGTAAGAAGCAGACTCTCCTACAGACAGTTTGACTCATCTCTCAAAGAAGTCAATACATGAGGAATTTGACGAGAGACGCCCAAAGATATATGACATGTTATTAGATTCTACTTTAAGAAAAGCAAAACAAAAAATTGTTTAGAGAAAATAGATAAATCTTGAGGACAAAAACACTATTAAAATTTGTGTTTGCTCCAGCACAAAATCTCTCTTCCTGTTTTCTTATCACAAACCTAAATGAAAAAAAAAAATTTGCTCACAGTTAACCTTGGAGAGCTTGTGAAGCCATGTACTCCGGAGATGGGAAAGCTGGCTTGTGACACACAGCAGGGAAGAAGACTGGAGTGGTTCCTTAGTGAAAGGAAGCCACCCCCTCCAGAATTACTGCCATCGGGACACAGAGAAACATCGTGTCAGATATGTATTTAGCATGGCCTACCAAAGCAATCACTTCTTGATTTTCTGTTTTTCCTTCCTTGTGTTGCACTGATACTACCAAAGATTCTATTTTATAATCTCTCTACATCTCTGTCTTTCTCTTTTTCTATGTCTCTCTTTCTGTCTCTCTCTGTCTCTCTGTCTCTGTCTCTCTCTCTCTTCTCTTTGTGGTCCTGGAGATTGAACCCAGAGTTACTCTACACTCAGCTGTACACCACCCCTTTTATAATTTTTTTCATTTTGAGATAAGGTCTCTTTAAGCTCCCCAGGGTGGCCTCAAACTTGCCATCTTTCTGCCTCAGCCTCCCAAGAAGCTGAGATTACAGTGTGCACCACTATGCCTGGCTGTAGTCTCCTTTTGAACATGCAAAAACATGCATGTTCTAAAGGTATCAACGGATACCTTTGGAATGGAGTTTCCAGAGCAAAACTTCCATAAGAATAAGGATCCTAGTAATGGGACATAGAGTTAGAGCTCTGTGATTTTTTTGACGCATATCTGTGCTTGTGGCTTTGTAAGAAAGAAAAAATGTGTGCCTGTGGCTTTCTAGCTAAACACACATTGATGCACAGGCAATTGCCCCACTTTTTGCAGTAAATCTGACCCATTTCCACAAAATACATCAGACTCAGGACCTCAAATTACCAGGTTTTCAAAAAAATTTTTTTTACAATACAGGAAGAGCAGTAGAAAATAATGTACTTTTTCCAGAGAGAAATTTGCTGACTTTCTCGAAGATGAATCTTGAGCATCTGAATGACCTTCAAGCAGACAGGAGCCAGGCAAGCACACACACACACACTCACGCATGCACACATGCACACACACACCACGAAAAGAAAACTGGGAGGGACAGGGAATATTGGCAGTAAAGGTACAGGAACATTTACACAGGACAGTTGGACATGGATGAGTTTTTTCATGGTCGGCTTATTTGGTGAATACCTTTGATCAACTCAATGAGCTAATTCTTTCCATTCAAAGCCTTGCATGCCATTAGGAAAACTTCAGAGCCACTATGCACTTTTCTGTCCAAACTGCTGCTCTGGGAAGGGATATGGGAGGAGGTGATCATAATAACTGTTCAATGCTGGGGGAAAAAGTTTCTTCAGGCTAAAGTAGAGTCATTTCTTTTTCAGTTTTTCTACAGGCAAAAATCTGTGGTCACCTGGAACCTTGTAAAATTCTTTTGATGGTAATTTCTGCTCCAGTGATCTTGAAATTAAATGTGCATTCATGATCCTAAACTTGCTGACATCAAGTCTGCAGTCTCCGCCAGAAATGACCTCACAAAGGAATTGACACGACATGGCTAAATCTGAAAGCGTCCCGGAGAAATCTGGGCCGACTTCAATCCGCCCTGGTCTTGCAAAGCATCCTGTGGCAGCTCCGGTGCCATTCCTGCTTTTTTGAACCAGGATCATGACTGACAGTTTTTGACACTTGTCAGTCAAAATAAGACCTGAAGTCCACGGACGGTCAAAGATGACATTTGCATTTCATCAGATACGCGTCACAGTTTCACCCTCTTGTTCAGGCTAGGCAGTCTGATAAAGTGGATGTATTTTGTGGAAATGGGTCAGATTTACTGCAAAAAAGCAGGGCAATTGCCTATGCATCAATCTGTGCTCAGAGAGAAAGCCACAAGCACATATATTTTTCCTCCCTCTGCTGTTAAACTCACTTTATAGCACTTTAAAGTGTACCTTTTGTCTTATTCATTTGTGCGACAGAATTATGTGTATTTTTGCATAGCTTCACAATCATTTTGTAAGTTTCTCAAGAATGGCCATTAATTTCTGCTTTAAAAAACTGAAAGGGAAGCATAAGCATAAAGATTGTTTTCATATTCTATATAAGGAGAAAAGCAAATTTCCTTCATTGCAAATCCTATAGAACATTGTGGGTAAATGCTGATGTGTTTTTTTCCTGGCTTGTACATCACCAGCATCTTCTTCTAGTAGACCTATAATACAAATATGAGAAAACTACAATCTGCCCCAATTTTTTATAAGCATGCTTCCTTTTTCACCTATACAGTGTGATTTTCTGTAAAATGAAATTTTAGAAACTAAGTAAGAGTTGGGCATGGTGGTACATGCCTACAATCGCAGTCCTTGGGAGGCTGAGGCAGGAGGATTATGGTGAATTCAAGGCCAACTTGGACTACATAGTGACACTCTGTATCAATTAATCAATCAATAAATAATAAAAAGAAACAATGTAAGGGTACAAAATATTAATAGGGTCCTAGTAAATGTTTTCTGTCGATTCATTTGACATTTGATAATAAATACAGAAGAATAACTTCAAATATTTAAAAGGCTATATTAAAAGGTTTTCATTGCAATGGGAATTATCATTTCTGAAAATTTAAGTTTCCTCATACCATAAATATTGTCTGATTTTAGATATCTATTAACTTAATTAGCTTATTTCTTTGTTCATGACACTGAGGCTTGAACCCAGAGCCTAATACAAGCAAGGCAAGTGCTTTACCACTGAAAATCAGCTCATTATACAACAGACTAGAAGAGAAAAGATTACATTCTAGTATCAGTAGCCATTCTCAGCAAATCTCCCAGTAGCATAGAATAGAAAAAAGCATGGTAAAACCTTTATAAAAGTCCTATGACAAGCCGGTCATGGTGATGTGTGCCTATAATCCCAGTTCCTCGGGAGGAAAAGGTAGCATTTAAATTCCAGCCAGCCTAGGCAATTTAGCAAGACCTTGTCTCAGAATGAAAAGGGATGTGACACAGTGGTAGAGCACTTGTCTCGTATGGGCAAGGCCCTGAATTCAGCCTTTAGTACTAAAAAACAATATCCTACACAATAGACACATTAAACAAGGATCTGAAGACTGGAGGGGGAAAGGGGTGGGCAGAACAGGAAGTGGAAGGACAAATAACAAGATGAATATGTCATATGTGTATCTACAAATTCCCTGAGATGAATGAAATTGTCATGTGTTACAAACATACACTAATAAAAAAGAAAGTAGTTTAAATTGAAAATTAGTATTGGAGAAATGATATAAGGAAAGAGTGATTCCAAATACTGAAAAAAGACAAAACCAAATACATTCATTCTCTCTCTCTCTCGTTCTCACTCTCACTCTCTCTCACTCTCCCTTGTTCTCTCTCTCTCTCTCTCTCTCTCTCTCTCTCTCTCTCTCTCTCTCTCTCTGTCTCTCCTAGTCTCTTGTCCTGGGGACTGAACCCAGGACCTTCACAATGAGCTACATCCCCAGTCTTTTTACTTTTTATTTTTGATTCAGGGTCTCACTGTCAGTAAGGTACCCCCGCTAAGCTCAAATTTGGAATCCTTTTGTCTCAACCCGCCCCAAGAATGCTGGAATTACGGACATGCATCGCCATGCCAGGTTATCATTTTTTCTTAATATTAGTATATATTGAGAAAAGCCAAGAACCTAGTTAACTTTGCTGAAATAGTAAGAGAAATTGTTAATGTAATTAATTACAAGACAAATACATAAAAACCCAAAATAAGTTTACTTAGTAATAACATTAAGTAGTTAGAAGCAGAAATGGGAGAAAAATTTCCATTCATATTGGCCAAACCAAAGGCAAACAACCAAACCAAAACCCACAGAACAAGTTACGCCTAAGACCTTTATTCAGAAAAGTGTAACTTCATCGAGGGATATAAAACAAAACCTGAGCTAAGAGACAAACATTTCCAGATGCTGTGTGAGAAATATTAATATCAGACTTGCTAATTATTTCAAAAGGATGAAAAAAATCTAATGCAAGGCCAACAATAATATTAATATTTAAAACTAGTCATGGGCTGGGGATGTAGCTCTGTAGAGCAGCAGTTTCCTAGCACTCACTGTCAGATACTGGATTTAATCCCCAGCCCTGCAAAATGAACAAGTAAGCAAAGCCCTCATCAAAATGAACATGCATTTGTATAAAATATCAATATCTGAGGAAAGTCAATAATTTCAGAAGATGATGTGTATGTCGGCACGTGCATGTATTTACACATGTAGCTGATGGATGGCAACAACCTTGACTTGCCATGTATTAAAATTTATTACAAAGCCACCGTGAAAAAACAATATTCCTGTACATTTCAGTATCCATTGGGATGATGCTGAACTGTGTATCCACAATCAACAAAGGAACACTATTATTTTAATTATTTATTACAGTATAAATCCCTACCATGATTTAGCACAGTAAAGATATTAATACAGAAATGCAAGGAAATAGAAAAGACAAGAACAATTTAAAAATACATGATACCTTGATAAATAAACAACTTGGCATTTAGACTCAAGGTAATGCATAATCAGTTAAATAAATGGTATTGACATAATTTAGTGCCCATCTGAAATATGCCCCGATAGCCAAAAAAAAAAAAAAAATCCCATGGTTATTTTTAAGCTATTTGGGAAAAATTTCATAAATGAAACTGAAAAGCACATGACAGATTGGAGCAAAATATTTTTGCCCTATCTGATGGGCCCAGTATCATTTCATTTATGCACAATTTTTTCCTGTTATTCCCTTAAAAAGACTAATGATGCAAGGAAGGATCAGAGAATTCTTAAAACTAGAAGCAAAGTATGGAACACTCAGAAATGTGCAAACCTTCATTAGTAGGATGGAACGTAAGTTAAGATAGACAGTTTTTCAACTTCAAGTTGTCAAGCATTAAATGCCACAGCAGTTAATTTTGTTGGAGATGGGGCTGACATTGGCAGTCAATCTATAACTGAAAAAAATGCCAATCGCTGTGGTCTTTTGTGAAATTAAACAGGAAATAGATCCTGAAAGTTCAAATAGCCATATACTTTAAAGTCTTAGAAGAATGTATCCTAGAGGAAGACAAATTAATATATACATATTTAAGAATCTTTACTATAACATTATTTATATATAATGACAAAACAAACCCATCTTTGAACAACTTAGATGCCCACTGTAAGAAATGGCTGAATAAATTATGATGTGCTAACATGGTGTGCTATTATCAGATATTAAAAAGGATGTTAGATATACATTATTGCTCTGGAGGTCTCTGATGTATTTACTAAATGAAAAATACTTTGTAGGACAGTATATATGGTATATAATTTTTAAACAATTTTTGTATGTTTACAAGTATGTATGGTCTATGTTCATAAGTATGTATGTACCTGAGAAAGATACGGAAGGCTGCAATTATTCACCAGTTATCTGGGTGGGAGGCAGGAAGATCTCAGTAGGAGCTGGGGATAGGTTACTAAAGTTTCTTGTGCTTCTGTACAGTTTAGCTTGTTAAAATATGTGTCACTTTAATTATATAAAAGGTTTCAAACAAAACCCTAATAGGAAAAACAGTACAGATATTAGCCCTGAATCACTTTCCCCACATAGTTCTAGAACAGACTCAAAACACAAAACTGTCAGGAATAGTGGCTCAGTCCCCGGGTCTGGTCACAGCTTCCTTAGCAGGTGATAGTAAATTCCATGATATCATAAGTGGAAATCCCTAAGTCTCATATGAACTACAGTAACTATTTAAAGCACCTAAGCATATTTAAAAGAGTAAAATATAAGTGGGAAGATAGTCCTGCATTTTAAGGAAGACTTATTCAAAATATTCAAAGACGGGCTGAGGGCATAGCTTGGTAGTTAAGACCTTGCCTACCACACATGAGGCCTTGGGCTCAACCCCAGCACTGCAAAAAGAACAATAACAGCAAAAGGAATAAGCATAACAAGTATTCAGAAAGAATGTAAAATTCCAGTTTGAAATGATATATTCAATATTCTACCATCATACAGTGAAATTGTGTTTTATTTTTAAATTTCTGTGAAGATTTTATTAAAAACTTAGAAAATACTATGGCTGTAATGTTACTTTTTAAAAGTAAGATGTGGAATTTTATGTTGTTTTCATGACCAAGGAAAATGACAACAACAATAATACAACTTTTGTACAGAAAAAAAAGATCAAAAGCAAAGAGACTAAAAACAACAGGATGTCTGGGGAGTTGTATACATGGGATTTTTGTCTTTTTTTCTATTGTTGGTATTTCCCAAATATCCTAAATTAATTTTATTATTATGTTGCATCATATTATTACAAATGAGTTAGACTTTTATTTATATTAGGCTTTAATTGGGAATATTACTTGGGGATAAATACAGTGCTAAATATAGTACATTATGCAATGTATGCAATATACATATCAATGCCTTTATATGATACTATAAATCATGTTTTAAGTTAAATAACAATTACTACTTGATAAAGGATTACTAAATACCAGTATTGTTACTACTAAATGCTAATGTTACTAAAAAACCAGTGACTATTTTGAGATAAAGTGCTATATGTTAGGCTGGGGATATAGCTCAGTGGCACAGTGCCTACCTGGTAAGTATGAGGTTATGAGTTCGATTCCTGGTATCAAAACACAAGAGCTGTATATTATAATGCAATGAATAGTACATATGCTATTTAATTAATATTTGAATTATAAATATCTTATAATAATAAAGTTCTATATATTGTGCATAAATGACTATCATAGGTATTATAAGATATCTTTCCTTATCACCTAATAACAGTATTGTTTTCAGTAAATAGTAGTAATTATTGACACATGGATGAAGTTTTCAATGTTCTAAGGCAATAAATAATATCTAAATAGTTCATTTGGACTTGTAATTATAAAAATACTTATTCCCTAGAGTTCCATACTGAAATAGACAATTTACAGCAATACCTAAATGCCATGCTTCATCAATAGTGTGGAATTTCAGCCTCCGTCAGCTGACCCTGGTGTTCTGATGAGCTGATATTCCTCTGTAGTCACTGGAAGCAGTTGTTGTCTGCAGCAACCAGGAAATTTTAACAAATCATACAACCAGTCAGTGAAGAAGCCTGACTGATAACCCAGCATGGTACACTTTACAGTGATATATTATCATGGTAGACAGAGTAGATAAATGCTATATAACAAATGCAATACAGAAAAAAAAGGAGCAGAAACAGGAATACAGTTTCCCACTGGTGTCCATGATGGAGACCGGTTCTAAGCCATCCTTCAACCCCAAAGGTGGACATGCAAAATCTTCAGGTCCCCAGGTTCCTTGTATAAAAATCATGTGGCACTTTCAAAAAATCTACCCACTCCTCTTGTATCCTGTAAATCATCTTCCGATTACTTATAGTACCAAATACAATATAAATTCCAGGTATGTTGTTGTTATATATGTTGTCTGAGGAATATCAACAAGAATAAAGTCTATACATATTAACACAGACACAAATGCTTAAAGAACATTTCCATCTGAGGTTGATTGCACCCATGGATGCAGAATCTTGGCTATGAAGGGCCCACTATATCATACTGTCTCATGCCGTTCTGCTGAATGAACTGCCACTTGATGCTTCTTCATTCCCCAAACCAGCTATCAACTCTTTAAATGACCATGTTATTCATGGAAATAAAGACAAGCCAATGAATGTGGAATGTGCTGCTATCTTCACTATGTCCATTTACCAACCAGCAAATCAGCAAGGAAGGAGGCAGATGAAGCCGTGTTATTAAGCATCAAGCTCCTTACCAGGACCTCTCTTTTTTTTGTTGTTCATTTATCTTTTTTTTTATTCTTTGGATTCACTAGAATAAAAAAAACTAATATTAATATAGTGTCTTAAATCCCACCAACCTCCAAGAAATCGTTCCACCTTGAGTCAACAGTGAGCCCAGTTACCAAATCCAAAAGGAGTATTTTTTTCAGGATCTACTATGCATTAAAACTTAAGTTGTAAGATATAAAAGCTCACAAAAGCTAGAATGGAGCCAGGCAGAGTGGCAGGTGACTGTGGTCCCAGCTACGCAGTGGCTGAACCAAGTTGGAGACCAGATTGGGCAACTCAGTGGGCACTGTCTCAAAATAAAATTTAAAAGGGGTGGGGGAGTGTGGCTCAGTGGTACAGTGCTCCTGGGAAATAACCACGCACACACATACCCATCCTTCCTCTCAGCTTCTGATTCTTCATCTCCTGCTTGTTCTAGTTTAACCATCTTGGCCTTGATCTAAATGACATTAAGCACAAATTTCTCCTCCAGGCAAGGATTTCCCTCTGGCTTCTTTAGATCAAATTCCAGACAGAGGAAATATGATTGTTGAGTACATAAATTAGTGGATGTATGAATGAATCAATTGATAAGCAAGTGAGTGAAGCATTATTGCTCTTCAAAGCAAGAGTTTTTATTGAATGCAAGCAAAACATTTGAACCTGTTTGCCAAAAAATGTCTATGATAAGGAAACCATATCAGCGTTTCCTGAGATCCGTGGCATGTTGCAACTTGGGGTGCTGGGAAAACAGGTAGCCAGCTCACCACTCTGCTGGGCGGCTTTGAGCCTACCAGCGCGCGGGCTAAGAATCAAACATCCATCTCATCCCCATCCAACCAACCCCACCCTCACCCCTGCTAGCAAGTGAAAGCCAGAGATCTGAGCATCTCATGTGAATTTGACTATATGCAATATAGCAAATAAGGGGGATTTTCTTCTGCCATCTCTTTGAAGGCAAATATTTTTATCTGTTTTGCTCTGTTCTGATCAATGGTATTGCTCTAATGAATATTCTATTTTTATAATTTTGGTATTTCCTTCAATATTGCTTTACCTGATGGAGGGAACAACTATTGCGAAGAAAACCAAATATACTATTGTACCTATTGCTGGTATCCTGGCAACCTGCTGTGAGGTTTTGTACCAATTTCACTGTACTGCCTCAATTGGCTTTGTCCTGCCTTGTTCTGCTGTATTTTACTACCTTCAAAATAAATAAATAAATAAATAAATAAGATTTAAAAAATAATAAGAAAAAATTTTTAAAAAGTAAATAATAACAACAAAACAGATCAGTAAGGTACTGAGCAACCTGAAACATGACATAACTAAATAGATAATGGACTTAAAAGCAAAAGGAGGAAAAGAAAGTGCTCTAAAGGATATAACTGCATGTATATTTAAGTGTACAAGACTGATAACTATGTTGCTTTTTGTTGGATTGGTGAACAGAACTGTTTGCAGCCTCACTGTTTGAATGTCCACTTTGTATGGTTTAATTTTGTAACTTGAACAACTATGTACAATATGTAATGTATCAACTAGTGATTTCTTACTGTTTATTTTTTTTAATTCTGTATTGTTTCTACCATTTTTTCTGTTTTGCTTTTTTTCCCATCTCTTTAAATAAAATTTTAAAAATGAAAAAAAAGTCTAAGGTGGATATGGTTACGAATTAGCAATCAGTTTCATGACGTCACAGTGAAAGTAGGATTCCCATGGAATTTCATAGTTCATGTGCTCAGTTATGATCCTATGCAACCTACTTTGTACTCTTTTGTGAAGTAGGACTGTTAAGCCTTGCTTAATATAATTTGCTGAGGCTTCAGCAACTGGTTAACATTGTGATTAACTAGCAGAGAAGTTGAAAATATAGAGTCGGCAAAATAAGGATAATATTTGTTGTCTTTAAAGTTTCTTTTAAGCACCTCAGGTTTTTAAATACTTGGAATTCATTCAGGGCTTTGCATTTTCAAAGAAGGTGTTCCAAACAGGCCAGTGCAGTTAAAAGTTACCATGTTAATGGGACAGAGTTGTAATGACAGCCTTAAATTCACAGTGAAAGCAACCTGCAGAATTGCTCCTGATTTTCAAAGCTTAAAAATCGCATTTCTGAATTCCAATTCTAATTGCCATGTCATTTAAAATATTTCACCCAGTATTTTAAAGTACACATAAATGCACATAATTTGAAAAGTGAAATCTAATTTGTAATTTTAATGTGTAGTTTCCCTTGGTCTGTTTGTGATTACTGTACATTATGATGTTCTTGAGTATAGCATCCTGCTAATTATCACAAATAAAATACTCTTTCTCTGAATATTCATTTCTGTTTTACTATAAAATGTGACTCCCATGGCCTTACTGTATGATACCATGGTAGCTGTACTTTTATGCATCCTCTTGTCTCTGTGTAGTCTCTTTACTCATCTGTTATGGATTAAAAACTGGTGGTCAACTTAACATCAGCTGGATTAAATCAGTATGGTGCTGAGTGTAGATGGTCCACCTGAGGGAAGTTGCCAGCATAAAAGGAGATGTGGAGAGGAAGAGTGAACTGTTGTGGGTTCTCCTAAGTGTTGTTCTGAGTTGTTGATGATCTTGGAGGAGCTTGTCATGCTGGCTTCTCTGATATGAATTCAGTCATTATCATCAGAGGAGCTTGGGACCTTATTGCTGAGAGTGGCTGCGGTTCACTTTGGGGGAGTTTTGGTCCTTACACTAGGCATTGCTTCCTGGCTCTGGAGGGGAAGATATGTGCTGTTTAATCTCCAGGAGAAGCTTTTCATGCTGGCTTCCTGGCATGTACTTGACTGTTATCCTCAGAGGAGCTCAGGATCTCTGTGTTGCTGACTTTTCAGGGCAGCCCTGGTCCTTATTTTGAGCGTGATTTCTCAGTTCCAGTGTAGAACCCTCAGCCTACTGGCACAGCTCCTTTATCCAGCTGGTATAGACTTTCTAGCTTCCCCTGCTGACCTTCAGGCCTTCCCAGCCAGACCCGTAAAGCAGACTGGCATGAGTTCTTTTCATGGGCTCTACACCTCCAGTTCAACTTGTGGGAGGCATTGCCATGGGCTCTGTTGCAGCTTGGCATAACTGATGCCATCTTGAGCCCTGCATTTAACTAGTGCCCTGTATTTGACCCAGGAAAATGGAAAATGGAAAATGACTCAGGGTATAAGTCCGATGAGAAAAGCAGACTGAGCTAATACCCACGGGGGAAAGATTAACCTGCTCAACAAAATAAGCAGGATACAGGTGTCAACCAAAAATTAATGTAAGATTCTAGCTAAATTGTTTCCAACAGGATGTCTTTTTGTGGTTCTCTGTTTAAAAGCTTTGTAATTTTCCAGTTCAGGGTCACTCGGTGAAACTCTGAAATGGGTCCATACAAGTGGTCGCTGAGCTCAGCTAATTAAATTCCAAATTTATCAGTTTGGCTGCTTGGATTCCTATATTGTTTATGAACCCACCTAGGCTCTAGGTCTTCATCTGGACTCACGCAGGACATTGCTGTGGGATTCAGGCCCTTGGCTGAATAGTCTGGGTCGTTAGTGTTGTGGGTAGATTTGCTGCACTTTATTATATTTAACTCTGGGTGACCATCATAAAATAGTACTATAAATTCTGTGTCCTGTATGTAATTGTTCTCCTTGTAACCTCTGACTACATGATCTGAGTCTTAAGATTATCTTTCTAGTCTTTTAAATCTTTCTAGACTTCATTATGTACATAACAGCCTCAATTCTCCATTTCCTTGTGCATAAATATTGGTCTAAAATTGCATTACATTATCTATAATTCCATGGTGTATTTCTTGAGTAAGCTGAACTCAAACTTCAGTATGGAGGCCATTAACAGTTACTACTAAATCACAATTTTACTCCTGCTTCTCCTCCTTTTCCTTCTCCTCTTTCTCTTGTTTTCCATCTTCCATCTTTCTCCAACTCTGTAGGAGCTCAACTCTAAGAGCTCTCACACAGGCACAGGATCTTATTTATACCATCATGCTATCTCACACGGACTGAGGTTTTCTTTTTCACAAAAATACTTTCTTTCATCTGCCAGTGTCACCTGGCTTTGATGAGATTACTATCTTCTCCAAGATTCTGATTCTTCTGTTGACCTTGCTCACATTTCAAGTGTACCTTTAGTTCACAGATATGTTCAGAGAAAAGTGAAAGATAAATGTGTTTTTTTAAAATAAATGTGGTTTTAATATTTGAATGTGGAGCACAAGTTTTGGCCAACTTATGCCTGATTTGCCTCTAGAAAATAAGCTGAAGTTTGATAGACTTCACCTGAATTCCTTATTTAAATTCTTCATAGCTAACTGTAGCAAAAATACTGTATTTTGCTTGGAATGTTTCTCCTTTACTTTGAGTATTATAAGCAAAATACCATTTCTCACTCCACGGAGTGTAGAAAGTGAAAGTGTCTTAAAGGTTTCTTAGCTCAATGGAAAAAGACATATTGAGGGCAATAATATTAGCTGATAGAATTTTCCCCAGTTAGATGTTTTTGTTAATATGTGGATATGTCACACTAGTGCTCTGAGCTCTGTATTTTCCTTCCCTTGTGCCTATATTAAGGTGCCTAGAGACAACAATTTCACTTCCGGCAATTAATTAACTCAGTAATTAAGGAACAAGACAAGATTTACCCTTGCTCCTCACTCCCTCGAAGATTTACTGCCTGAAGCAGAGGCTTGTTGCTTCTGTCTAACGTGCTTTGACTGTCCTGCATACGTCAGTTATCTTGCAAATTAGAAACAAGCTATAGCCATTAAGAGCTGCATTATTAGCCTCGTTTTGATTAATATCTCTCCCTCCAGAGTACACATCTAGAAGATAGCATCTGTTCCACTTAGCATCCATCTGGACAGCCACGGTTCTCATTTTGCATTACATTTGCATATGTAATAGTCATTGTCATGAGGGTGGTTTTAAAAATAGTAATCAATATTTAACTTCCAGAAAATATCAACCTTTTAAAACTTTAAAGTGAAGAAACGTGAGATCAATCTATGTAAAACAGTCACATTTTTAAAATACCACGTAACTGAGATGAATTGTCAGTAGGGTCTGGATTTGTAGCAATAACTGATTAATGAACTGTTTAGTGTCATTCCCTTAGAATCCTACATGTGCTGGGACTGTTCAATAATAGGTGCTTTAACCCTTGACTGCTTTTCTCTGAGATGAAATGCCAGTGTGATCCTAAGTGTGTCTGCTAAGGAAGCAGAGCTTCTCAGCAGCAGAAATCAAATAGGAAGCAACAGCCTGCTCACCACTGAGATTTGTGGGTCAGTTCACCCAGCTCCTAAGAAGCACTCTGTCTCGGGAAGAAGGAGCTGAGGAGAAGCCCTTCTAGCCCCATGCAAATAACTTCCTGTCACTTACACTGTGCATGCTGACCATGGCTACCATTCATTTAACCAGACATTCAGGTCTTATTTTATGGTCAGACCTTAAACCTCTGTTGGTATCATCCGTCCTTTTACCAGTTTTGCATCCTCACAGGAAGCGTGCATGGTGCAGGTATCAGGTGGGACTGTTTGAAACTGTAGGACTCTGTGTGAGCCACCTGACTGAGCTGCAGGTGCTTCATGTGTACCTCAGGTATTCAAGGAGACAGCATTTGTAGAGTTCTAGGTACAGAATGGCATTTAGTTGGAGCCATTCTCTTCTTGCACATCCAGGTGTAATCTGGTTCCAAATCTGGATTATTTTACATCTAAAGGATATAAAAGTTTATTCTTATATGTTCCTTGGGGAGAAATGTGTCATCAGTTTTCTAGATTTCTCCATGAGGCTGTAAATTTATTTATTTATTTGGCTTTGAGATAGGGTCTCACCATGTAGTTAAGGCTGAACTTGAAATCACTGTGTAGCCCAGGCTGGCCTCAAACTCATAACGATCCTCCTGTCTCAGTCTCCCAAGCACTGGGATGAGAGGTATATACCACCATGCCTGGTTGAGACTAAATTTTTAAATCAAAATTCCTTACTCTTTTTTTTTTGAGATGGTATCTACAAGAATCTAATTTTTTTTACTCCCTTCTTCCAGTAATACCATTAAAATTATAGTATAGGAATAAAGCTGAGCTATTCAGAAAGCTATTTACAGATGCAACAATGCAACATAGTTTTGAAATGTATCACCAGACATAAGTTGATACTTTCTCTCATTTTTATTGGGTATTACTGTGGCATTTGTATACATGCATATAACATACTTTGATCATAGTCACCTCCCCTATTAGCTTCTCCTCCCCAATCCCATCTGTCTTGTCTCATGGCATCTTTTTCAGATTCCACATATTGGGGAAAACATGAAAAACTTCTCTTTGTGAGTCTGGCTTACTTTGCTTCATGTAATGGTCTCCAGCTCTATTCATTTTCCCGCAAATGATACAATTTCATTCTTCTTTATGGTTAATATTCCTCTGTATACATGTACCACATTTTTGTTGTCCACTTTTTCACTGACAAGTACCTAAACTGATTCCATAACTTGTATGTTGTGAATTGTGCCATGATAAACATGGGTATCTAGGTATCTTTATAGTTCAAATGTATTACACTGAAACTGAAAAAAGTCAAAGAATAACTAATATAGGTCAAGAAGTCAGGGAGGGAAGAAAAATTAAAGCTTCTACCATCTTCATTGTGAATGAACGAGAGAAACTTTTGAAAGTTGATGGAATAAGAAATAGTTATCAGTGTAGTATTTTACAGAAACCTAAAGAAGTATAAAATGGAGCAAGGTGGGAGCTGAAATTTTACCCATCATATAAAAAGGTCAACATTTGATATTCAAAGCAGGTGGACCAAGAAGTAGTAATATCAAGAAAATAATTTAGAGTTATTTAAAATACCAGCCACGGAATTTAAGAATATAAATGACTAACAAATGGTCATATGTAAGGAACAGTGAGGTTGCAGCTGGTTCCTTCTCACTATTCCTTTTTATGAATTGTTTGAATTTTTCAACTATGCCATTCATTACTTAGTCTAAAAGACTATCAAAATGTTGAAGGTCTGAGTTATAGCATTCTACCTCAGTTATGAAAATAAAGTAACAAGAGACTTTAAAAACTTCACTAAATAGCCTCCACTGATTGAATAGTTTCCATAGCTGTAATGAAATAAAACTGGGGCTTAAATTGATTGTGCAGATAAGCTTTGAGATAGTCACATGTCTCTATTATTGAAAAATAATACTGTGTTTTTAGAAGATTGTGTCAAGTTTAATTTTATTTTAATTTTTAAAGTCTCAATTTAGAATGTAGACTCGTATCTCTTAGTCTGTACTAAAATCAAATCAAGATGGGTCAAAGGCCTAGATATAAAAACAGAAACACCAACTCTCTGCTGGAAGATAAAATAGGTAAAACTCTTGAGGCGATAGAAATAGACAAGGGCTTTCTGAACAGAGCCTCAATTGCACAAGCAATAATACCAACAATTGACAATGGGGTTACATCAGATTAAGAAGCTTCTGCATAGCAAAGGAAACAAGCAACAGAGTAAAGAGACAAGAGTGGGATAAAATTTGTCAAGCTACACTTTGTGCTGAGCACTGCTATCCAGAATAGACAAAGAACTCAAAAAGTTACGCCCCTCAAAACCAAAGACCCAATCAAAGATGGGCATTTGAAATGAATAGACACTTCTCAAAAGAAGTACAAATGGCTCACAGGTACATGAAGAAATGTTTAGCGTCTTTGGTCATTAGAGAAATGTAAGTCAAAGTAATAACTGAGATTCCATTTTATTCCAGAAAGAATGGTCATCATCATGAACTCAGGAAACAACAAATGCTTGGTGAGGTTGTGGGGAAAAAGAAATCCTTCACATTGTTGGTAGGACTGTGAACTATTACTGTTGCTATGGAAATCAGTATGGAGATTTCTCAAAAAACTAAGAATATACATTCAGCTTGACAGAGCTCTGGTTTTTCCATATATCTTTCCAAAAGAGTTAAAGACATAATATCACAGTGATACATGCATATCTACATTTATAGCAGTAGATTCACATTAGTTGGAGGAGGCCTATATGCACATTAGCAGAGGAATTAATAAAGAAAATGATATATATTACAAATATAATAAAACACATACATGGATATTACTTAGCCATAAAGGAGGATAGATATGGGTAATTTGCAGGAAAATAGATATACCTTAAGTCCATAATGCTAAGGGAAATAAATTAGAAACATAAAGTCAAATATCACATGATTTCTCTTATCTGAGAAAAACAAAGTATAAATAAATAAAAGAGCAAAAAAAAAAAGATGATAGGAAACAGGGACATGGCATTTTAGAGATTGGAAAGGGATCTGGAGATGGGGAAAGAGGAAGGAGAGGTGAAGAAAAGAAAGTAAATAGGATCAAGATGCAATATGTATATGCACCAAGTGCCCATGATGTTGTATTTATTATGTATTAAAAACATACACTAACAAAAATTAATTTTTAAAAAAAATTAAAACATGACTGAAACAATGATTCCTTACTACCTAGATCCTTGCTTAAATTAGCACTTTTTCTAGAACTTCTTGTGAATTTACATGGCTCTCAAAAATTGGTAACTTAAAAAATTTCCTACTTTGAGTCTTAAGAGGTGTTAATAAAAAAATTGAAGGGAGGATCTGTAATTTTTTATTAGAGAGAAACAAAAAAGAATCCAGAAAAATGTCTTTTTCACTGACTGAACAATAGCTTGCAGGCTTAATGCTTCTTTTTACTTTTAATAGTTAAATTATGATATGTGCTAATGATATCACAGATTGGGTTTTCTGGAAGCAGACACTGACACACAATTTGAGGTGCAAGGTATGTGCTAGAGAGCAGTAGCCATGACGTGAAGCCAAAGAAGAAGCAGAGTTGGTCTGAGAGAAAACATGCTGCAAAGCAGGCACCCAGGACCTCCAGACCAGAAGGGAGTGATGCAGAAAATACTGTCTGCTAATGTTGGTCCATACTGGACCAGAATGGCCAAGGGCAGACCTCAGGACGAACTGACCTATACATGCTGACTGCCCTCTCCATAGCTGAGCTGGGAGCTATCCTGGAAAACATATTTGGGTGGCACATCTTTGAGCCTTTTATACCACTCATTTGTGATTTTTAAGAACCAAAACCATGTACTATGAAGTATTTCTGATTATGAAGAGCATGTTTGGTAAATTGAGCATGCAGCTAGCTGAGCTGTGCTCGTAGCCTTTGGGAGAAATGGCTTTGCAAGTGATTTCAGCTATCCTAGCTTCTGCTCAAAAACCTTAGCATCTACAGCCCTCTACACTCAGGAGCATCTCATCGACTCCTGTTGATTCTGCCTCCTTTGGCTTTGGCTCTTGACTCCAGCCCTCTATATAGTTTCACTTGGTTGACTTTGAACAGGCTTTGATTTTTGTTTGTTTTGTTTTTGTTTGTTTGGGTTTTCTTTTACATAGTATTAACAAACTTTACTATTTTGATGAGCACAACATAAATAACAGGTGCTGATTTTAGGGACAGGCTTCAAAAGAGAATGAGAATACATTTCATATGAAGCAGTAACAAACAGTCCAATAATTGAAGAGCTTCGTTATAACCTAAAGTGCATTAAATCACTCAGCATTGTCTTTGAGGTCAATGACTTATACAAATGACCTACTTTAAGTGTTAAGCTTAACTCAGTATTCACACTCACCGACAATCACTATGCAACAAACAATTGTGGAATTAATTGCTGATCTCTAGTTTTCAGAGCTAGAGTTCCTTGTATTTTTCCTTCCAGGGAAAAGAAAGCTTGATTTGCTCCAGGGTTGGGAAAGTTTTTGGCTAATAGAACAATCTGATCAGTTACCCGATCGGTGACGTTTTCCCGGCATCTTGCCTTCTCACTTTTTGCCCACTGCTCTGCTACTTCAGCATCCACTTGCCTCTGCTCAGAAAGGGGCGACTTTGTTTCTTAATACAACAATTGCAACTTCTTTTTTGTCTTTGAATTTAACAGTTTCTTATCTCGGAAACACCACTCTTTAAAAGGATTCAAAGTTCTTCCAAACTGTACACAAGAGCAAAGCCATGGGCAAATAAAAAATGATGTCTTGGCAGCTCAGTGCCTTCTTGTAGGCCTCTAGTGTTGGAAAGATGTAACTATTCCTCTGCTCTCTATCTGTTCCCTCAGAAGCCATATACACGTATTCCCTCGTCTCACCATCTTCCATTCCAGCAGTGTGATTTCCATGAGGGAGCTGCTCCAGAATTGCAATTTTCCCCACAGATAATAAACCACAAACAACATCCCTGAATTCTTTCCTTTCTTCTGTCAGTACCTCACTGTGGCTCCAGCCAACTCAGAAGACACCAGCAGGCAGGCTCCCCAGTGGTCTGTGGCCACCAGTGTTTAGGTACCTGCCCCAGTAGACTTTGGACTGATTTTGTGCTGTTAGATTGGCTCAAGCATGAGTCTTTGGACACTGCTTGCAGAACCTTCCCCTGACCAGGAGGAAGAAAGCTGCAGACAAGTTCCATAGCACCCCTGCCCATGGCTTGATGTTCTGAAGAAAGGCCTCAGACATGTAGGACCCTAAAAGGTGGGGAAGTCAGAGAATTTAGCAAAAACAAAGCAAGTTAGTTCACCCTTACTTAGAAGTAGCTCCAAAGATCTGGGTGTGGGGGTGCACAATTGTAATCCCAGCACTCAGGAGGCTGAGACAGCGGGATCATTGGAAGTTTGAGGCAAAGCTGGGCTACATAGTGAGTTCAAGGTCAGTCTGAACTACACAGCAAGACCCTATCTCAGAACAAAACAAAACACAAAACAAAACAGTGGCTCCAAAGATCACTGAAGCTAAGACTAAGTCATCAGTTGTTTCTGCCTACAAATCTGATTTCTTTTAGGGGAACCACCAGGCTTTCTCAAGTCACATGGCTCGGTGAGGCTTCTCCTGCTGTGTGCTAAAAGGTCAGCAGGTGGCCAGGCATTTATTCTAGACAGAGACTATTAGAAATAGATACCTGACCCAGCTGGCTCTATCAGAAATTACTGAAAGCAGCCTTCTCTCCACAAGAAAGATTCAGTGTCTGGCTATTTTAAGTCTTGATTCAGCCATGCCTAAAATAGACATTTCAATCATGGGAGACAATAAACTGCTTTCTGTACCTAAACTAACCTGAAAAGGGCTTTTCTACTTTTGCCCCGAAAAGTTGGGATGCTATAAATCCTTCTCACAATCTTCTTAGTTTCATTTTAGTCAATTTGGAGGGAAATTTACTGCTTCTCCTTACTTATGTCAAGTTAAAAAAAAATCTGTTAGGTTCATCCTTTATTCTATCTTGCAGGGCGATAGTGGCTACAAACATTCATCCTAATGTTTTGTCTACACCAATAGTTAGTTCTCAAGCCTGGCTGAATCAGAATCGATCAGGAAACTTTAACATTGAAGATTTCAGGGCCTCACCTTGGGCTTATAAAATCAAAATTTCTGGGTTCACAGCTGTTATGGTTTGTGTTTAGATGACCCCCCAAAGCTCCATGCAATCATGGAGGCGACTGAATCTGGTGTTTATGACTGGTTTGTTGTTTAGCACTGGGATTGACAATGTGAGGGCTGCACCCCTGTCCCAGGGACAACTCCCCTCTTTTGCACTTTCACTCTTGTTGCTTGTGGCCGCCATGAACAGTTGCCCCTCAGCCATGTCACCCTGCCCTGGAGCGAAACCTCCAAAAACTGTAAACTAAATAAACCTTTCCTTGCTTCACTTTGAATGTCAGATATTTTGTCTCAACAACAAGAGAAAAGTAACCAAGGCAGTAGCCAAGGAAAAAAGTTTTTATATGTGGTACTGGGGATTAAACACAGAACCTTTGCATTAAGCTACATCCCCAGCCCTTTTTGTTTCTCTTTGGACAGGGTTTCTCTAAGTTTCCCCAGCTGGGCAGGAAATCACCACCCTTCTGTCTCAGCCTCCCATAATGCTGGGATTTCAGGCATGCACCATCATGCCCAGCTGAAATGTGTAATTTTTAAAGCAACACATAGTGTTTTAACCCACTGCCAGATTTAAGAGCCACTGATCCACATAATGCTAAGTAATTATTTTATTAGATTTAATAAATTGGCTAAGTGAGATAGTCTTCTATGCATTTGCTTTGTATTTTCTAGAGATCTGGCCCTTCAGTTCAAGGTGCAAACTTATAGCCTTCCAAAAGAAACAACAGCATGCCTGGTGGAAGAAAATTTGAATTTAAACTAGAAGTCGATTTACCGTGAAAATAATGCAGCTTAAGTTTCAAATCCCCTTGCTTGAGCTTATAAGTGTTTCCATGGCCATCTGTTCTCATAATGTTTACAGAAATATGATATTTTAACTGCAAATGCTTGCAACCACTGACTCTTCCACTTCAACTTTCCCTTAGTCTTATGTCCTCTTGTGTTGGGCGGCCTGGAAGTAGCCATGGGCAATTCTGGGCAGTGAATAAGGATGATACAGTTAGTTTAGTGAGATGTATGTGGGTCACAGCATTCACAGCCTCTTCTTTACAGGTTAGTTGCTATTGGCTGTCCTCATGCAAGAATGATTTCCAATAAGAAGTAGGGGCTGAGGATACAGCTCTGTAGCACAGTGCCTGCCTGGCAAGCATGAGGTCCTCAGTTCAATTTCTGGTACCCATTCTCCTCCCTCAAAAGAATCCCACCACTGCTGTATCTATGTACATAACCTTGTGGAATCAAAGTGCCAGGTTCAATACTAACTTCATAATATGCAGTAACACTAGAGACAAACAAGATGCTGTCTAGAGAGCACTGTTGATTCGGTACTTAAAAGTATTAAAAGTATTTAAAATTTTAAAAGTATTCAAAATTACTCCCTGTAGACAGAAGCCCTTGTGCATGCCTCTAATCCCAGCTACTTGGGAGGCTGAGGCAAGAGGGTTATAGTTTGAGAATAGCCTGGGTAAATTACCAAGACTTTGTCTGAAAATAAGCAAAAAGAAAGGACTAGCTATAGCTCAATGGTACAAGCCCATTTGGTTCAATCTTTAGAGATTTAAAAAAAATCAAGTTGTCAACAGATAATTCCCTGAGAAGCCTTGATATCTTCAGCTTATATATAAAAGACACTTGAGACAAATTTTCCTAAAAAGGATAACAATCCTAAAAATATCACATCAATACCAACAATAAATCATGATGCCAAAAGAAACATCAGACTAGAAATAAGAAGATACATTATTGGGTCTACTAAGCTAGAGGAAAGACTGATTTCCCCTTCCACACTCTTCGCATAAAATATGACAAAAATCACTGTTACACAAACAGGGAATCAAATAGTATTTGTGCAAATAATTTTATTGAGGGGTGTATGGAGCAGTTAATTAATAAAAGTATTTTTTCTGGACCTTGAGGTCTTTCCAAAACTTGCCAAATTTTAAGTGTTTTGTTGTGGAGATGATTTATTCTATAATTCTAGCTGAGCTGGGGATTTAGCTCAACAGCATAAGTGCCTGCCTGGCAAGCACAAGGTCATGAGTTCAATCCCCCATACTACAAAAAAATAAATAAATAAATAAATAAATAAATAAAATCAAAATAAAAAATAAATAAATATAATTATAGCTGAATATTTAAGTTTTTACCTAGCAATCTCAATTCTTTTCTTGCACAAAGAGGCTGTAAAACCAAACAAGCTGCAAACCCATGGGCTTGTCTGGGTGGCAGTGAGCACCTCGCCCTGTACTCTCGTAATGGATGTGAAAGACCCTAATGGATTTGTCCTTTATGGCTGCCTCAGTCTCCTGAAAACCAAATCTGCTTATGATTAAGTCAGCAAATGCACAGTTGATGGATTGTAATGACTCTGAAGGAATCTGTGTGGCCAGAAAGATAAATAATACATTGTTAAAGGTTTTTGAACTCTTAAAGATATTTCAGAAGAAGCCATTCTTCAAACTATAAGAGAAATTAGGAGGCAGGCTACCTCATGTTCAGGGAGCAAAACATATAAACAAGCAATTGTGATTAACCCGGCTAGATGGAAGGTGATTTATCTCTTATTTTCATCTCTAGGAAATGTTATAGAATCAGTGTGTGAGGAGTCAGCACAGCAGACCCCATGGAGCATGGACCATTGTACTGGACCCAATGTACCCTCAGATTCTGTGTGCTCCTTTCCAGGAAGGGCACTGCCACAAGCAGGACAGCACATGGCTTCACACAGATGACGCAAATAGCATATGGAAGAAATCTCCCTGCTTCTTTATTACAAACAGGCCCAGGTTTCTGTGTAGGCCACGTCTTGCTCCCAGCTCTGGCCCCTTATAATAGGGGTAAAGGGAGAAATCAGTTCCATCTTACTTTCTGCACCACTTTGAACAATCTCAATATTTACAATCCAGCATTTAAAAAATACTGTGCTTTTAAAAGTCTCTGCTCCAAGTGGCTCTAGTCGTACCATCAACTCATTAATAGATTTACCAAGAAATGTAACTGTAACCATGATATATTCTGACTTGTACATCACTGAGCTGATTTCTTTACATGTCTTCCATGGAATTCTCAGAGCCTTTACTAATCAACCAGTGGACGCGGAGTCTATGCAGTGTAGTTTGAAATGCTTCCCAAAGTATTTAATCCTTTTTTGTGGAATTAGTATTTCTGGGATCATACATAACTTTTAGAAGTTATGGACCACAATAAAATGAGATGTAAATGAGTATACATGATTTATATAATCTAAAAAACAACTAAGCAAATTGTATGATACTATGGTAATAATTCTCATTATTATTATTAAAGCCAAAATAGTCAAAGGAATAAATTGCTCTTTTATATGCTATCTACATGGAGTTGAGAAAAAGATATAATAAGACAAATGTGTTTACTTGCATAATTTTCTGCTATGATGGTTTCATTTTACAAAAGAGGTTGAGAAAAATTGTAGTATCTTGCTGTTAAGATACTGTCTCTGTCTGCTGCCTGTAGATTTCACTACTTCATTTTTAAAAGATTCTCCACTAGAGATCAGACTGTCAGTGCAATTCCTATGAAAACCCTGTGGGATGCTTTGCAGAAATGGAAAGCAATTCATCCTAAAATTCATGTGGAAGACCTATGGACACGAAAAGCCAAAACAGTTTTGAAAAAGGACAAAATGAAAAGGCTCCACTTTCTGAAGTCAAAAAGATATTACAAAATTACAGTAGCTGCAAGTGCGGTACTAGGCTGGGGGTATAGCTCAGTGGGAGAGGATTTACCTAAGTCAGTCCCTGGCCACCCCTAACATGGGGAAAAAATGAGAACTGTCTCACTGGAATACAAAACAGATCCCAGGAATAAACTCCCATGTATATAATCAAAGGATCTTTGAGAAGGGAGCCAATAGAGGAAATGTCAATCTCTTCAACAAAGTGTTGGAAAAACTACATGACTTACATTATATACAAAAATTAAATCAGAATGGATGAAAGACTTAAGACTATGAAATTTCCAGAAGAAAATATAGAGGAAAATGTTTATATTTGCCTCAGCTATGATTTCTTGTCCACAATAGTAAAGCACAGGCAACAAAAGCAAAATCAATGGATAAATTGATAACTGAATCAAATTTTAAAACTCTTATAAATCAAAGGATACATTTAAAATAATGAAAAGGTAAAGGGCTAACAGCTAGAATATACCAAGAACTACTCTCAACAATGACAAAAATCAAACAACCCAATTTAAACATGGCAAAATCCTTGAAGAGTTATTTCTCCAAAGATGATATGCAAATTGTTAGGAAGTATATAAAAAGGTGTTGAATATCACTACCCATCAGAAAAACACAAATCAAAACCACAATGATGCTATTTTGCAGATACCAGGATGGCTACTATTAAAAAAAAAAGAATGAAATAAGAATAACAAATATTGGTGAGAATGTGGAGAAATCAGAACATTTCTGCACTGTTAGTGGAATTGTAAAATGGTGCAATCACTATGGAAAACCATATGGAGATTCCCTTAAAAATTAGAGTCAAGGGCCAGGGATTTAGCTCAGTGGCATAAGCACTTACCTGGCAAGTGCGAGGTCATCAGTTTGATCCCTGGCACCAAATAAATAAATAAAATAGAATAAAAATAAAAATTAGAGTTAAAAAGTGCTATCTGAAGCTGGGAGTGGTGGCACACTCCTGTAATCCCAGAACTTGGCAGGCTGCAGCAGGGGAATCATTTGCAAATTTGAGACCAGCCTGGGCTACAAAGTGAGCCCAAGGCCAGCCTGAAATGCAAAATGAGACCCTGTCTCAAAAAGACAAAACAAAACAAAAAACCCTGCTATCTAATCTAGCAATCTGACTCCTGGATATACACCCAAAGAAACTGAAATCAGTTTACTGAGGAGATATGTGCATGCCCATATTTGTAGCATCATTATTCACAGCAGCAAAGAACTGGAAGTGAGCCAGGGATTTTGCTCAGCGGCCTAAGCACCTGCCTGGCGAACACGAGGTTGTGAGTTCAATCCTGGATACCAAAAAAAAAAAAAGTGGAAGCAACCCTCCAAATGTCCACCAATAGATGAGCGGCTAAAACAAAACAGTATACAAATACCCTAAGGACATTATGCTAAATAAAACAAACCAGCGACATGGGCTGGGGATTTAGCTCAGTGGCATAAGCGCCTGCCTGGCAAGTGCAAAGTCATGAGTTCAATCCTTAGCACTAAAAAATAAAACAAAATTTAAAAAATAAAAATAAAACCAGTGAAAAAAACCTATATGATGCATGGAAAAATTCATGGAAACAGAAAGTTGAATGATGGTGACCAGGCACTGGATGAAAATGGGGAAAAGGGGAATTGTTGTTTAATGGATACAGTTTTAAAATTGCAAAATTAAAAACTTCCAAAGAATTCTCGTAACAATGTGAATCTACTCAGCATTAGTGAGCTGCATGCTTAAAAATGGTCATGATGGCAAATGTTGTGGTACACGTGCACACACACACACACACACACACACACACACACACACCAGTAAGGGTTTTGAAGCTATGCAAAGACAAGTTGAGTTCACTTACATATGGATTTTCTAGTCCTTCTGTTTACCTTTGTTTTATCAAATGTTGGTGACAGAATATCTAAGACATAAATAGATGCACATGTGGATAAAACAAGGGAAATAAAAAGTGAGAAGCTGATGATAGACTGAAATGCTTTCATTCCCAACCCCCTTTCCTTTCAAATTTTTCAGTTGGTGACCACACATGTGGAAGACTTGTGGGGCCACTCGTATGGCCATGTAGTCTGAAAACTTTTTACTACTGAGGCCTATGCAAAGTGTCAGAGGTTGGGGTGTTTTTAATATTTCCTCAGGTACACTTAGAGTTTTAGAATTCATTACTGTCACAGAAGCATCAGGACAAATAATGCTTAGCAACGTCGTACAATCCTAGCTTTGTTAATTGCTGCTTACGGCATCTGAGAAGTTGTTTTTTTGTTTAGGTTTCTTTCTTTCTTGTTTGTTTGTTTGTTTTACTAAATCTGTACCTTACTTTCACACCTCAAAAAAAAGATCTATAGCTCAAAGAGAAAATACTTTTGTAAATTTAACACCATATCTACCTCATTAAGTGTTTTAATAACATCTAATAACAGGGCAGACTTAGAAGAGGGGGATATGGTTCGTGAAAATATCCAGGTTTAATTGAAAGGATTCTAGGCTGCGGAGAGATCTTGCAGAAAAAAGTACATTGCGTGTGTACCAGCTGATCTGCTCTTCAGTGCACAAAGGGTTACTACGTGACATGAGAGTAAAGGGTGTTTTAGGACTGAGCTTGGAGTCGGTGTTTAAAGCGTGAACTCTTGAATGACTCCCAGACATGAAGATAGGACAATCTTAGCATGGACTTTTCCCATTAGGAAATGGGCCACCCTTTCTCTTCCCTTCCTTTCCTTTCTCCTCCCTTCGCTGCCCCGCCTCCACCTCGGCAGGGAGGTTACAGGGCTTTTACACTAAGTTAAATTGCCCACGTTGGGCTTGAATTTGTGATCCCCTTGCCTCAGTTTCCCATGGGCATGTGCCACCACTCTCATCCATGTATGTATGTATTCATATATGTATGTATACATGTATATATGTATGCATGTACTGACAAGGTCTTGTTAAATTGCCCAGTCTGGCAAACTTGCAATCCTCTTGCCTCAGCCTACCTGGGTGCTGTGGATAGAAGTGTACACCACCACGCATCTCTAACATTTCAGAAGTATCTACAAACAGCAAAAAGTTTCCCATACCATGTAGAGAGAGAGGCAGGCATTTAAATCCACTCCAAGGAAGGGACCACATTTCCATTCTGCTTGCAGAGCATCAATAATCCCCTTCCCTTCCCTCTTGCCTCCCCAGATGCCCTCACCCCAGGATGTATGGCAGTGACATCACTGATGTCTGGAGTGAGACAGGCACCTGGGCTCCCTACCCCCATCCTTGGAAAGAGACACAGGAGACAAACTGTGATAGGGGAAGGAAGAATGGTCAAAGGAAAAATATATGTCTGTGCAGGATAGTTCAGGAAGTTAGACAGCCAGCTTCAGTTTGTTCCTTGAAAAGAATGCTTTGTGTTGGTATTGTTTAGACAAGATGTCATGCTTATGTCCTGAACTCTGAATAACAACCACAAGACACCAATATGCAATGTGCCAAGTGTTGTAACTATCCTACTGCCCTGTTTTGAAATTTGTGCTCATTATGCTTTCTCTACAAAATAAAATAAAATAAAAAAGGAAAGGAAAGAGACCCTGATTTCTTAAAAGAGGAAGAGAAGAGGAAGAGAGCAGAGTGAAAAAGGGAAGCTGGATGGAAGAATCATTTCCTCAATCCTTCTAAAGTGCTCAGCGAGGCCTTTAAAATGTAAGCACCACTAGTGTCACTTTGTTATAAGAATGATGCTGACAGTGAGCCTGTCTCTAAGATTGATGACCGATCCCAACCTTTTCAAAGATCACGAAAAAGAGCGAGGTGATGAACCCTGTGTTCCTGTCATCTGACCTCAGCCACTTTCATGCACTGTGACACTCTGATTTTTTCCACCTACTTTTTCTCTTTTTATGCAGTCAGGAGATAAGCATTTTTATAACTATGCTGCTATGATTATAACAACAACAACAAAAAAAAACACCAGTAATTCGGTGGCACCAGCTGAAAAGTTGCAGGGTCTCCATCTCTCCTGCCTGAGTTCGCTGGGACCAAAGGAAGCAGCCAGGAGACACCTCTCGGGCACGTTTTCCCATTTCTCCTTCCTGCAGACCCCTCTGCTGGGGCTAGGGGTATCAGACTGCCCCACGACACTGGAGCCTTGATAGTCCTCCTCTTTTCTAGGTGGCTCTGACCCCTCACTTCTTTAGACTCACAAGAGGAAAGCAACTCAGGGGAACATGGTGTGTGTGTGTGTGTGTGTGTGTGTGTGTGTGTGTGTGGCAGGGTGGGCTGAGAAATAGAGTGCTTTTGGTTTAATACGTTTGTATTAGTCTACATCATCTAACAAACCTGTTGTTCCCTGGGTTTACTGCTATGGCACCAATAGGAATGGACCACAGATCCAATAGTAATAAAATACCTTCTCTGATGACAGGTGTAATATTTTATGCTCAGATTTATAAGCTCCCTGTCTTTCTTAAATGACAGCAATACAAACTTAATTTTGCTAACAGCTCAGTCACTTCCCCTCCCACTTCAGAGCAATTTATTTGAGGGTAGCTGTTCAGCCAACTCAACAGGAGCTCTCTCTCTTCGGTTTCCTTTGTCTCTGGATAGTGCCTGGGCTGGAGGAAGGTTTGCACACCCTGCCCTGCCAGGTGCTCTGTAACATCAGAGCACTGGATGCTGACTGATGGTGTGAGCTGGGCCTGCCCTGGCCCATCACTACTCCACACCCTTTTCAAATGCAGCTTCTCTGAGGCACTTTGAAGAAGGGAGACACCAACCTCCACCCCCGGAATCACCTGTACCATGTCTGTGAGTTACCAGTCCCTGGTCCCTGCTTTACTTCAAGAAGGCTCCTCAAGAAACACTTTCCCGCACGTACCCAGATTGTCTTTGTGCTCTTCTCCTGTCAGAAGTTTTCCTGGGGCTTAACTTGGGGTCCTCCAGAGGCAGAAGCGAGACGGAAGTGATCTCAGGAAAGGCTCAAGATACAGGCAGGGAAAAACAGATGGAATTAGTAGGTGCCCTGTCCAGGCAGCCACGACGGGGCGCACCTGGGGCTTAATTGTGCTGTGCAAAACTCCAAAGCTAAAGGGAGAACTTGCACTTCAGAAATAAGTCGCCTCCCATCGCCCACAGCCACAGGGCTGCTCCTGGAGTGTTCATCTTCTAAGAACTCCGAGCAGCCAAGGAGACTGTGGTTGCAGGAGAAAATCTTCAAGGAAAGAAACTCAGATGCTCGCAGATGAAATCGCAAGTTCACTGGATTGGGAAGGGCCAGGAAACATGGGCAAGGCACGGGCAGTATTTGCTATACCCAGGACTCAGACCGACTGCTCTTCTCTTACTGTGACAAGAAATCTGCTCCTATGTTACTTTACATTTACAGCCAAGCTTCCCATAGCCCCATGGGCCACAAATGGATTTGAGAATTCTGGTTCCCCCAGCCCCTTTGCAGCTAAGTGAGGTCCACTCAACTGAAGCTGCAGAGCTTCAGTAGTTGACATAACAGTGACTTGAGAGATGGCCACATAATGATCCCAGGAATCTTATATACCCAGCAAAGGACTTTGTGGGTGTGATTAACCTACAGATGTTGAGATGGGGCAAGTACCCTAGATTATCTAGATGGAGCTGTATAGTCACAAGAGCCATTCATAAGGGAGACAGCAGAGGCAAAAGAAGCAGACATCATGATGGAGTGATGCAGCCAGGAGCCAAGGAATGCCGGTATCTCTGCAAGCTGAGGAAGGGAATGAATTCTGCTCTAGACCCTCCAGCAGGGAACACAGCTTTTGATTTTAGCCAAACTCATCCAGTGGCCCTGCATCAGTGGTTTTGACCTTCATGCTTTATATCTTCACCCTTGGCAGGAAATGGGAGCAGAATGAAGGGCAAAGGCATTGCCAAAGATTGCTGTGAAGACCTGCTAATTCAGAGCACAGAAAAGCCACTTCTTATCTAGAAAGCACCTTATAAAACAGAAGACTGTGATGCTCTTACTACCTCCTCTCTTGTTTAGACATGACTCTGTGTAGCTTTGGTATGAAGACATGATAGCTCTTGGCGATTGCCTCCTGACACCAAAACAATCCCGGAACCCACCTAGATACGGCATAAACCTGGGGCACTAAAAGCATCACAGGATTGCATAAGTCCTGACAAATTCACAGGGTTACAGGTCACTAGACCTTTTCTTTTTGTTGGCACTGCAAATAATTACAGTGATTGATGCTTCAACAATTTAAAAATGCAATTTCCGATAATCACTAGGGAGGGCCAGTGATTTAGCTCAGAAGCTCAAGCGCCTCCCTGAAAAGTGCAAGGTTGTGAGTTCGATTCCTGGTACCAACAAATAAATAAATAAATGAATAATCACCAGGGAGCAGAGAAATCATGTATTTTCCTGTCCAAACTACAGTCTAAGCAGAGAAATGTAAAGCAGGGACCAAAAATCTGAGACAAGAAAACATTAACAAATGGAACATATTTATTGAACAAATGATACCCGTTTTTGACTGATAGTTCAATGACACAAAATTATAACAAACAACAGAAAAAAAATGAGTTTAACACAATGGATTCTGGAAGCAAAAAAAAAATTCCTCTTTTCTTTTTCTTTTAAATGTATTTCTTGGGGCTGGAGATTTAGCTCTGTGGCATAAGTGCCTGCCTGGCAAGCGTGAAGTCATGAGTTCGATTCCCAGTACCAAATAAATAAATAAATAAATAAATAAATGTATTTCTTCATATACATGGTTGTTAACAAAAAAAGCACTTTTTTGGGTAATAATTAATAAATCTATTCAAATTGTCAAAAAATAATTAATCTGATGTAAGGTTAACCAGCCAATCACATTTAGTAAATTACATTTTTGGAAAATATGGCCTATATAAATCCTACTCATAACCAACCTTAGAGAACTCATCAAAAACTGGCAAAAGCTTTCTAATGAAAGCTTTCATTGCTACATGATTTGCATATATAGGAACAGCAAATATTTTACCTGCACATTCACTAATGGGGGAAATGCTTAAGGACGTTCAGGACTGTAATTACATGAAATGCTAATTAACCATTGAAGTAATGGTTATTTGCGGTACTGTGTGTCTGCTGCCTTCCAGGTACTATTCCAGACATGGGAGGAAGGGCAGGGAACAGAAACACAGAGACCCCAGCATCCACAGCCTCCCATGAGCATGTGGAAGGACAGACTACAAACCAACGCCCGGCACCCAGGTGCAGGGCTGGCTTCACAGCCGGGCACCTCCCTGCACCCAGAAGGGTCTCTGAACTACTTCACTGCTCTGCTGACAAACTTCTCAAAATCCTTAATTTTATAACCAAGGCCCCACATTTAAATTCACACCAGACGCAGCCAACTGTGTCGTTATGAAATAAAATACAGCAGAGCAAGAGCGACAGGAAGTCGGGAGGTGCTGTAATTTGAGATCAGGTGGCCAAGGAAAGTCTCAGGATGTGACATCTGAGCAGGACAGGCAGGAGACCCTGGTAATAAAGATGGGAGCATAGATGGAAGATGCTTATGCGCATTTGTTACATTAATGGTCGCCCTTTAAAAACCTTGCTGGCGTTAGGGGATTCAGGTAAAAAGCCTCAGAAACTTCCTGGAGAATGACTTTCTCCTCCCCACACTGCATCAGGGAATTCTGGTCAATTTCACCTTCAAATGACCCATGGAGGCCACGCAATCTCAGTGCTCCCCTCCAGTCCACACTGCTTTGTCAGTGTGGGCACCTGCTCGGATTAACCATGCCAACATTTACCCTCGCGTCGGTTCTTCATGCAGAATCTACAGTGGTTCTTTCCTTTTGAAACCTAAATTGGACTCTCTAGCTTTCTGCTCGAAACTCTCCAATGGGTTTTATTTCCCTCTAATTCAGGATTTTAAAAATCATTGAAATAGAGCTAATTGCAGAGGCACATGCCTGTCTGTAATCCCACCTATTTGAGAGGCTGAGGCAGGAGGATAGCAAGTTTATAATTTAATAAGATACTGTCTCAAAATTCAAAAATTATTTAAAAAGGGGAGGGAATGTAGCTCAATGCTAGAGCACTTGTCTAGCATGTGTGAGGCCCTGGATTCAATCCTCAATACCATGAAAAAGACGAAGAAAGAGAGAGAGAGGGAGGGAGGGAGGGAGGGAGGGAGGGAGGGAGGGAGGGAGAAAGAGAGAGATGGAAGAAAGGAATGAAAATATCTGTAAGTCCCTACATGATTATCCCTGCCCCAGTGCCCCCTGTGGTCCCCTCTCCTGGTTCATTCTGCTCCTGCTGTTGGCCTCTGGTTTGTTTGTAGAACAAACACAGTAAGCACAGTCCCACCTCAGGACCTTTGCATGTGCTGCTCAACTTGTATGGAACCATCTCCCTCATGACCACAGAACCCCACTTTCTTAAAGTCTTTGCTCAAAGTTCACTTTATCAGATGGGCTTTCCTGGCCAGCTTAGAGTGGCAGAATCCTTCCTTCATACCAACACTTTCTGTCCTCTGATCCTGGTATTTCTTGCCATTTGCTTTCCATCTCCTGCCATCCATCCATTTGTTTATCATCTGCCACACACGCTTCTCTGCTAGAACATATATTCCATGAGGCCGCGAATGTCATCCCCTGTCTTTATGTGTCCTCAATTCCCACACACAGTCTGACACACTATGGGCACCAGAAACTGTCATTTCTATAACTACCTCTAGAATGAAGCAGGTTATTCACATTAGTACAACTACGTAAAATATATGTCTATGAGAATAAATTCAATGATGGTACCAGCTAGGCTGAAATGTTGAGGTACAGATTTCAACACACTCTTGCCTGAAGTTTCTATTTGCATGATTTCTATACATTGAAACAAATTCCTATTATTTGGATATTATAAAAAATTATGTTCCCTGTAAAGTGTTTTCATATTGGCTTACTGGGCTTCACCTGAAGTGATGCACAAAGGCCAGCAGATAGATAGGATTTAATTGAGAAAAAGTTTACCTGCTGCATTTGAATCAAGGGGCAGGTGTTCTATCTATCACTAAGCCAGAGCCTCAGCTCTTCATCTAGAATAAGGAATTCTGGCAGCCTGGCAGCTGTAAATCTCATAAATCATCCACATTTTTAAAAATCAACCTTTTTCTGAAAACAACCCCTGGGGGCTGGCAGTGTAGGTTAGTGACTCCCAGCATGCACAGGACCCTGAGTTCAATCCCCAGTACTGCAAAGAAATCAGGGTATGGACAAGTGTCCCCCACAAAGGGCCTGGCTTCCAGCCTATCATGATGTTAGGAGGTCGTGGAGCCTTTGAGAGATGGAGTCTCACGGGAAGAAGTTAAGCCATTGGAAGGGGGAAGGTGGAAGCCCTCCAAGGGCATATTGGGATCTACCACCTCCTCCCTCTCTTTTGGCTTCGGGGTGCGATGCTGGTCTGCCACCACACAGACCCAAAAGCAGCTGGGCCAGCTGACCATGGACTAAAAGTTTTAAAACTGTGAGCCAAAACAAACCTTTCTTCTTTTTAAGCAGATTATCTCTGGTTTTTTCTTACCTGTAATAGAAAGTTGACAACTCCACAAATATGTAGAATGAAAAAATTAAACTTTTTATTTTAGAATAGTTTTAGATTTACAGAAAACTGGCAAAGGTTTCCAGTATTCCCACATCACCATGCCTAATAGTCTGTACTCCTCATATCCTGTAGCAATATACTACACTTATCATAACTCATGGACTCATGTTGACACTTTATTATTCACTAAAATCCATGCTTTATTCAGATAGACCCCACCCCGACCCCAGGATATCACAGGGCATTTAGCTATCTTGTCTCTTCAGGCTCCTCTTGGCTTCTTTGTTAATTCTTGGTTCCCAGAAGCCAGGTGTCATGATCAGCACCAGCCTCTTCTGAAATAGGCTCAATAAATGTGGAACTGAATCGACCCAGTTACTACTTTAAAATGTCAGCTGTTTGATGGAATGATTTACTACTTGCTTCTGAACGACATTTTCAGCCTAGACATCTATCCCTCCATCCAAAATTACCAATGAAATCTCACTTTGCTCTGAAGTTTTATGCAGAGCTTTATTTATTACAGCTGGCAGATCCATAATGTATGGTTAAATTCATAGCTCCAGCTACGGCCTGGTCTTCTGGAATGAGATGCTACCTGTATCTCTACGTCTGGAACAGCAGAAGAGCTGGATGAGAACCATTTTTACTATTGGCTGTGCCATCTCAGGCTGGTTACATGAACCCACTGGGCCATTCTCATGGGATATTTGTGAAAGTTACTGAGATCAGGCTTGCAAATCCCTGCCATAAATAATGAGTATTAACAGGGGCTGGGAACTATAATTTATATGCTCTGTATTCAACATATTCAATCCCTACAATAGGCTCATGCAGTAACTGCTCTTACTTCCATTTGACAGTTTGGGTAACTGAAGCGCAGAGAAGCCAAGCAGCATATCTTACACTCCACAGAGGGTGAAGAGCCGTCCTAGGGTATGGACTCAGGACTGTCAACCCACACATGTGAATGCTTATGCCCTACTAAGTCCTTCCCAAGACAGCGCTTCCTGTAACTAACACCTGCTTCAGACAGCTCAGGGAGGGAACAGAGGCAAAAAACCGCCTGAGATTATGCCTGCCTCCTGTTTACTCAGATTTGTAAGAATTAAAAGTACTGTCTAATCTGGTTACCGCATGAGCAAGATTCTTGCAAAGCCTATCCAAATACTGACAGGGATATAATGCCACAGAAAATGTCCCCTGTCCCAGCCAGTACACTTCCATTTCTTAGTGGCCCAGGTAGTAGTTCCTGTCCCACTTCCAGTTGCTTCTGGTTTCTTAGAAACGGCTGGTCACTGTGACACATAGCTGGTCACTATGATGCATATTGTAAGAGCCAATCACCACTGGCAAGCAGTCTGCCTCTGCACTTCCTGCTTGCTTATCCCATATAAACCCTAGACCACCAGCCATCAGGGCCTGATACCTGGGAGTGATTCTGATCAGTGCCCATTATGTAAAATAAATCTGCCTCCAAATCCTGGGTGTCCTTTCAGTATTTCTGTTTGCTGTAGCAATAACATAAGGACCTTTTCAACACCTTTTTCTTCTCAGGGAGATCTTTACTCCTACATGAAACAACAAGCTTCGTACTCGATTTCTGCAAGTAAGCAGCGGCAAGCATTGGGCCCTAAGGTTCATCAGGATAGATGACTTCGGCCCGCACCAGACAGGCCCTTCAGAAATGTCAGGGCCCCTCACTGGGCCAGAGGAAACCCCTCTCTCACTATAGCTTCCCAATTTCCCTAAAAGTAAGCAACTGGCCCCAGGATATAAAGTAACTAGACACCTTGGGGCCCCTAAAAGAATGATCCAAACTCAAACAGTAAATCCTGGCATTTTTGGACACACTTTGGCTTTTTATAAAAAAAAAAACCATACTATGCCTTTTCAAAGAGAGGGCATTGGTACCTAAACTACTATGAGTTATAAAAGAAATGTCTATAGCTTCAAAATAATTGTTTTGGTTGCTCATCTATCTATCTATTTTGGGTGGTGGTAGGAGGCCCTGGGCCCTGGGTATTCTGGGCAGGTGCTGTACCAGGCCCCATGACACCAGTACACTGTTTCCTGCACTAGATAGGAGTTAGGAGATGGTCCTTGTCTTGGCATAACTTTAACCAAATCTGTGATTTTAGTTTAAGTCCCATGGTCCCCCGCCAGGGGGGATTTTGGTTGCCAGGGACACCGTTCTGTTGATGGTCACAATTGGGACACACTGCTACCAACATCAAGTGAGTAAAGGCCAGGGGCACAGCTAAATATCAGCCACGTACAGAAAATCAGCCGTGCCCAGAAATTGTCCAGTTCAGAATTCAATAGTACTGAGGGCAAGGAACCACGCTGCAGGGTGAAAATGCAGTAATAGGGAGAAAGTGTGAAGTCTGAAATGTTTTATCCAAATCCATGCTGCTCTATATCCAAACCTAAAGGCCATCAGAATTCTGACCAAGGCAATTAGGTGGCAGATGTCCTAGGAACTGGGTGGCGGGAAGAAGGGCGCAAGTGCAGACGAGCTCTCCTGCCTCTCTGTGCCTCTTGTCAATACTCTGTTTTTACATTTTTCCTGCTTCGCCATCATGTTTCTTGTCAGTGCAGAACTAACTGAGGTTCAGAGCAGCAAAACCCAGTTTCAACTGTGCACAAAACATACATGTCAGGTGCTTCACAATCAGAGCAAAGGAGAGGAAGAGGAGGACAGGAAGCCTTGTCCTGTGGTGAGCTGTGTAGAGCTCTGCAATCATCCAAGGCCAGAGTGGACCCTTCTGATGTCCCATTCACCTGCCCTCCTTAACCACTGTCCCTGTCACAAGATGAAGTTGCTAAGCAAAACTACATGAATATCACTCCAAATGGTAACTAAAACTTGAAACGGAAATGGAATGTTAAAGGTTCAACAAACTCCCCCTAAGTCTCCTTAAACTTAAGACACTATTCACACACCGTAGCGATTTCACTGTTCACACAGGGTAAATATACACACATATCCAAATGCCATCCCAACACAGTAGCTATTTATGACTCCACCTCTCCTCTGTACTGTGGCGCTTTCTTTCTGTCCTTTCTTTTGCGTTAGCTCCCTTGCTATCCATTATTCTTTCCACGACATTCCCTGGGGCATCTTACTGTCTTCTGCAGGGAATCTGGACAGAGACAGCATGCCCATCTCCTGGGAATCTGGAATCTTACAGAGCCACCCTTTTCCTCTTCTTTATTGGATGCGTGGGTGGCAGTTTCCCTCTTCCCAGGGTGAGGCCGGGCCTGGAGAAATGGTGGGACTATATCAACATCACTTCTGGTTAGGAATATGTGACCATCACTCCTCAGCTGGCTCCCGAACCACTCTTGTAGGGTGTAGAGTGTTAAGAAAGCTCTACTTCATGCTAACCTGCTCGTTAGGGCTCCCGCAAATTTAATAGAATGAAGATGTGTCCCGTTTGCTCACAGTTTTGGGTGGTGTACATTTGTATGATGAAATTCGCAGAAGTAGGCAGGTAGGGGAAGGAGGCAGAGATACTGGCAGCCTTTGCACTTCAGTGATCCCCGACCTTCTTCCAGCGGCTCCTCCGCCTCTGTTAACACCTGGGCGCCTAGGACATAGGGAGGATGCACTGTGATTAGTGTCCAGAAGGGGCAACACCCTGCTGTGTCCTGTGTCTTGGTGCTTCCTTAAATCTCAGGAAGTAACAGAGCAGAGGGGGAAAAGGTACTGCTAGGCTCCAAAAAGCGCAGAGCGTACATGGCTTGGTGATTACTGGCTTTCGCCCTTGGACTGAGAAATGAGATCACGGTTTTCACCAAGGGAAGGAACCTCCGCTGCCAGGCTGCCGAGGCGGCCGCTTCCCCTCCCCTCGCGGGTCCGCATTACATCACCGGTGAGCTCTTGCGGATGGGGGGAGAGGAGGCGTCTCCAGGGACCCAGCCCCAGACAAGGAGGATAAACAGAATAGAAAGGAGGGGTGGCAAGGGAGGGTGTTAGAGAAGAGAGGAAAGGAAAGAGCAGATCCCTGTTTACCACCGTCAGCCCTTTGGCGGGGTGCATAAGCAAACCGCTACATCCTTACACAGCTGCACCCCCAAAAACGTTCCCCCATCCTCCCAGCAGCTCCCAACTTCCAAGTCCAACAGAACTGATATCCAAAGCTGCCAGTAGAGCTGCCTCAGGGGGCCAAAGGGGACAGTGGTGCACAGACGCGGCGGTGGGGGGGGGCGGACAGGGAAGGACCGCGGCGCCCGCGCCGGGGGGCGGGGTAAGAGGGGGGGGTGGACGGGAGGGAAGAGAAGGAGGAGGAAGACGAGGAGGAGGAGGAAGAGGAGGAGGGAGAGGAGGCGGCGGCGGCGGCTGCCGCTGTGCCCCCAGCCAGCCCGGCCAGCGGTACCTTCCCTGCCAGGCGACGGCGGTTGGAGCGGGGGAGGCAGAAGCGCCTCCGCCCCACCCCGAGCCAAGGCGGCGACCCAGGGGGAGGAAGGAGCCTCACCTTGCCCCCTATGAAGGACGGATCATGCCATGGCAGCGCCGGCGAGCGACAGCGGCGGCAGCGAACAGAGCCCAAGCAGCAGCCCCGGGGGCCCGGTGGGAGCCGGGGACGTCCTGGCGGGGCCCCGGGACGACAGGGACGCGGGAGCCCGGGACACCGTGGAGACCGGCCCCGGCCTTCCTCCGCTGGAGGACTACGAGTGCAAAATCTGCTACAACTACTTCGACGCGGACCGGCGCGCGCCCAAGCTGCTGGCGTGCCTGCACACCTTCTGCCAGGAGTGCCTGAGCCAGCTGCAGCTCCGCGCCGCCGCCGCCGCCGCCGCCGCCAGCGCCGCGCCCGAGCGCGCGCCGCCCTGGCACGGCCCTCCGGGCGCCATCGCGTGCCCCGTGTGCCGCCACCGCACCCCGCTGCCCGACAGCCGCGTGCACGGCCTGCCCAACAACACCAAGCTCGCCGAGGCCTTCTCGCTGGCGGCGCGCGCCGCGCAGGACCCGCTGCCCCAGGACCGCCTCCCGCCGCGCCGCGCCGCGCCCGCCCCGGCCCCGCCGCCCGCCCCGGCCCCGCCGCAGCCGCTGCCGCCGCCCGCCGAGGACGAGGGTCCCGCGCCCCGCTCTCGCCCCGGCCTGCGCGCCCCGGGCGCCTACGAGAGCTGCCAGAACTGCAAGCGCGCCGCCCTCACCGCCGGCTGCGTGTGCGTGGTCTTCTCCTTCCTGTCCATGGTGGTGCTGCTGTTCACCGGCCTCATCTTCGTCAACCACTACGGCAGCGGCGGCGGCGGCGGCGGCGGCGGCGGGGGACCCCCTGGAGGCGGGGCGCCCCCTGGCGCTGCCCCGGCGCCTGGCTCGCCCTCGCCCGTGGGGCCCATCTGCCTGTCAGTGGCCAGCATCCTGGCGCTCTTCTCCGTCGTGGTCACCTGGGTCATCTGCTGGCTCAAGTATCGGCCTGAGGGTGCGGCTGCGGGCTCGGCGGGGGGCGGCGGAGGCGGCGGCGGCCCGAGGGCGCGGGCGGTGGCGGCACCTAGCAGCGCCTGGAGGAGCGACACGTAGCGGGACAGCGCACTGGGCTCTGCGTCTGCGCCGAGGCCTCTGGCTCTGTGCGCTGGAGCTTCTCCACCTTCTCCCTGCGACCCTGGACGCTCAGGACGCGCACCCTCCTTGCCACCGCCCACTGCCGAGTCTCGGTTTTCGGCCCCAGGGGCTCTCCGCGCCCCACCTCCTTCGCGCCGGGCGAGAGAGCTGAGCCGAAGAGAAGGGGATGCCGGAGTCCCTTTGGCCTTGTCAGTGCAAGAGCGACCTCCGCTTCATGCAGCAACCGCACCCCATCCTGGCCGGAGTGTGTAGGCATCCTTTCCCAAAGTCTGAGTAAGGACTGGCAGAAAGAAGGACCGAGGAGTGGGACCCCTCCACACCCGCCAACCTCCCGGAAGCCGGTTTTCTGAAGCCTGGAGTTTAAGGGCGCAGGTGCTCGCGCAGTTATGTCCGCAGCGGTTGTGAATGGACTTGTGTTGCATTGCCCAAAGGGAGAATGAAAGAGATATTACTAACAGGGGAGAAAGATTTTCCTGCTTTCTGGCGATCCTGGAAAGGCAGACACCCTGAGCGCCGGGAGGGTGGCGCCCACCCCCGCGGGCACAGCGCGGGCGCGATTGCGGCTGAGGCTTAACCAGCTGCCGGCGTCGGCGCGCAATTGGGCAGGTGCGCACCGCGCGTGCGCGTCCCGCGGTCGCGGGCTGACTCCGCCCCGCAGAGGCTGCGGCGCGCTCGGGGCAGCGATCGGCCCCCCGCCGGGGGTCTGGAGCCAAGCCCAGAAGTCCCACCGGCTGGGTGCCTGCGCCTCACCTCCTCCACGGTGTTACTGCCAGGAAGTCATTTCATCTTGTGTAACTGGACTCAGGGAGCTTTAAAGAGCCCGACCTCCCTTCTCTCAAAACTGACTGACTGTTGCCCCCACCTGGAAGATGCTGAGAGCTAGTCACACCGGCTATAAACCACAGCTTTCTCCTTGCCTTTGCCCTTTTTCCTAATTTCATTGGAAAAGTAATTTATTTTTGAATAAATACATCTGGAAATTTTATATGTTAAGATTTCCAGAGAAGTTGTTTTACTAAGCGGTGACCTCCGATCCAACTGCATTTCAAAATTAGGAGCAGAAAAGTAAAGCTGTATTGGTAATTGATTAAGATTTTATACTGTGAAACAAATCAATGACTTTCAACTATCTGACAAAATAGTGCCCAAAGATGAATCAACTGTTTTTTCTGCCTTTTACTACAATATATATAATATATGCATATATAGTATATATTTATCAGAAAATATTATTTTGAATTTAGCTATTTGTTAATGTTGGAATCACTGAAATGTTCATATCTAGTCACACGACGTGAAAAAGAATATACATTTATCTGATTTTGTAACTTAGGAGACGAGTGTATATTGCAGGTGGGTTAGATGCCCTTTTTACTGGGGGGGGGGGAAGGTCCCAAATGCATTTTACATGAAAACGTTTCTTATTCCATTATTTTGGAATTTGGAATAAGACAAAGATTTCATGCTTAAAACAGAAGAGGCTAAGGATATGCTGTTATTGCTTGTGTATTTACTGAAGCTGTCTGCATGATATCCTGATACTATTCAATTAGCTGAACTTGAGTGGAGTATTTGTAGCTATCATATGAGCGAAGTAATTTATTGGCCATTGATAAGTGGCTTTGGCTGCAATTTATGAACCACAATATGGTGTGTTACACGTCTACAATGTCTTGATAATAAAAACAGGAAACATTTATAGAAAGGAAAACGTTTTTGTGACATTTATTTCATGGTGAAATTGCTCCAAGATATTTGTGTGGCTGTTTTCTTCCACAAACACATGTGTTCATCCAAATCCCAATTTCACATTTGGAATGGGGCTGAGAAAGAAAGAATTTGCAAGTGGGAATATACATTGCTAGGACTGAAATTTCATGTACTTTTTTCCCCTGATATTTAATAAGAGTCCTTTAAGGTCCAGTAGGAGCTGTTGTAATATTCAAGGGAGATGAAGCTTACCTATGTACAACTATAATATCCTCTAAAACTAAATTCTGTTTTCACACTTTGTGGCCTTTGTGAAATGTTTTCAGGTTCCCAATACTAAGAATTACATTTCAGAGATTAATTTTAATTGACTTATATCCCAACAGCCTGTGTTACTTCCGTGTGTATTTTTATCTTTTTATTCTCCCCTATCTACCATTAGTATGGAGATTCTTTTTATCACTTTAGTTGCACAAATGTCTCTAAATAGGTATATATGTGTACGTGTCGTGTACATGGCTGCATATATAACATATATAGGCACACCAGTAATACAGCTTGGCTTTGTGGATGTAACCATGTACATATATGTTCACAAACATGTTTATTGTTTCACTTCATTAAACTGGCAACCTAGAAGTCTGTCTAAACTTACTTGGGGACCAGTTTACTTCTTATATAGTATACTTATGTTCCACAGAAATATGTTCCACCAATGATGTAACTAACCTAAATTATTCCTCACAAATGAGAAATACCTTTCTTAGTTGTCTCAATTTTAATAAGAGCCACATTTTGCTTTTTTCATGGGTTGCCCATGTAAATTTCTTGAATGAGAAACTTGATTTTAGAACTACTCTAAAACCAAATAGATACAGTTAGTAGCTCCATACTTAAACATACTTTAAAGCACTTAAAGCTTTTCTTCGTGATTGATTTAACTGCCAATTTCTGATTTTGTTCATTGAATGGCAAGGCAGACTGCTCTCCAGTGGTTCTCTGGCATCCAGGTGTGTCCCTACCCCCTGTTCTGCAGATATGATTTGCTCATGCCCACTTGTGTGGAGAGACCTAGCACATCCCCACCGGTGTCTGAGACACATCAGGAGTTTGGGAAGTAACTACTGAAATAGTGAGTGAGCTGTTTGAAGTGTTTCTTTTCTCCCTTTGCATGGTATTTCTCATCTTACTGGAGGAGTTTTATTCAGTCCTGGACAGTGCTCATGACTGACCAGTAAAGTCCATTCTAAAAGCCAAGCCTGGCCTGGAATGCATAGTTCTGTCTAGGTTCTGGGGCTGCAAGCTAGAGTTACCACGTGCTTCCATAGGACCTAAAGTTCAAGTGAAAGACATTTGTTGTGCAGGGGACAGATGAAACACTTGACCTCCAAAAGCAATAAGGTTTGATGAACAGTGTCTACCAACAAGAGGTCCATTGGTTTTTGGGATCCAAAAGCCAGTATCTGGAGCCAGGAGATGGATTCTGAACATTGGTTACCCCTTTATTTAGAAAGATCTTAAGAAGTTATTTAACCTCACTGAACCCAGGCTCCTCGTTTCTAACAGGAAGGGAAAAGGTATTGGCTCCTTTCCTCTAAGGGGTCAGTGTGAGACTTTGTACACTTTAAGACTAAATGACTAAGGGCTCGGGATTTAGCTCAGCGGCATAAGCGCCTGCCTGGCAAGCTCTAGGTTGTGAGTTTGATCCCCCACACAAAAACAAAACAAAACAAAAACTTAGCTGGCTAAAAATGGTTTGAGAGTAAAGCCTAATGTATAGTCATGGTCTTATTTTCATTCAGGTCTCCAAGGATTTGACATTATCTCTCCAGAGAGGACTGTCTCACAACGCTGTCTCTAGGGGATTTTGATCCTAGGGGTTATTAATACCAGTTTTCCTTTCCTTTCTCTTCCTTCCTTCCTTCCTTCCTTCCTTCCTTCCTTCCTTCCTTCCTTCCTTCCTTCCTTTCTTCCTTCCTTCCTTCCTTTCTTTCTTTTCTGGAGACAGGATCTTGCTATGTGGTTCAGGCTGGCCTTGAACTCCTAGTGATCCTCCTGCCTCAGCCTCCTGAGTACTAGGATTACAGGTATATGCCACCACCTCTGGGTATTTACTTCTTTCCTAACACAGCTGTCTGCAGTGGTTTTATTTAGTTGTTGCATGTTTTGTTTTCCCCAATCCCCAGAAACCATCATGCAAAGCCAAAGACAAGATCCTTTTCTGCTTGGTCCTCTGCCCTGTCCACCAATAAATGTTCCTCTACAGTCAGCCTTAATGAGTTTTCAGCATGTAGAATGTGATTGATAAGTATTGTGTTAAGTATGCTGGAGGAAAACTCTGAAAGGTGTTTTAAGCAAATTGGTTCCCAGACTCACTGTTATTCAATAATAAGTCTGGAGACCATGCAAGTCTTAGGTAAGCAATTGTTTTCTACTTCATAAGGGTCATTAAATGATGAAAAGCTACACAAAGCACTTTGAATTACAAAAATACCACTGTAACAGTGGAACTCTTACTGTGCTATGTTCAGTGAAGAAACTACTGAGACTAAAGGAAGTTTGCCTTCTGTTTCTCACCATTTCTGCATTGTGACATTTAGGGGACATTTATGCATGTATTTTCACCCTTTTCCTACAGAGCCAGCAGCATCTGTGTAGCTGGGAAGGGCACAGGCTCAAGTGGAATTCCCTCCCCAAAGCACTGAGAACAAGTTCTACTAAACTTTTCATTATTTATTGTTCCCTGTTTTATTAGATCCTCCACCTTTGCCATTCTAAGTATTCTTCATGAACTTGTAACTGTTTTGTTCTCAATAACTGAAAAATCTCTTTGCTCTGTGATTCAACTGGTACCTTCTATAATTATTTAATTACCATGGGCTACTATATATATTTTTACATTTCTGCATGAATACAGAGATAATTAAATTCATATCATGGGCAATGAATTACATATCCTTGCTTCCTAGGCACTTGCCTTTCTTCCTTTGAAGTTGTATGTTTTTACTGTATATATTAGTGTGAGTTTGTTAAAAGAGTAGCTAATTTTAATATACTATTTCTAAGGTGAGTGTTAGACATGGTTCCAGCCTGGTTTTAGTTTGCAGTGGTGTGGATTAATCAAATATGAGAGATAATATCTATCAATGGTGAGATCTCTTTTAAGTGCCCTATAAGATAAAGCTTTGTGATATATACCTCACCCATATTGCTTCCTCTCGGTTTTGGTTATGAGGTTGGTATGTATGTATGTATTATCTGTTTGAGACAGGATCTCACTATGCAGTTCAGGTTAGTCTTGAGCTCACTTTGTAGCCCAGGCTGGTGTCAAATTTGCAACAATCCTCCTGCCTCAGCCTACTGAGTGCTGGGATTACAGGTGTGTGCCACCATGCCCAGCTTGGTTATGTGGGTATTTTTCTCTCGTGCAGAGCTAATTTGAAATCACTCCTATTTGTAAGACATGTTTAGGAAATGAGTATTCATGTCCTATCTCCAAAAATATTCCTAGGAGCTAAGGAAGAATGTGCACCTATCTTTTAGAAAAAGTTGTCTCTACAAATGTAAAATTGGATTATCTCTAGTTTAGAAAAGCCACATCTCCACGATATCAGGCAGGACATGTTGAAGTGAAAAGAAAATCTCTCTAGCTCCCAATATTACAAAACACATCATGACATAAGCAGAAGAGTATCTAATCTTTGCAAAACATAAGGCACCTTCATTTCACCCATTGTGGTGTCTGGAATCGTGGAATGTACAAGACTGTCAGCTACCTCTTGCCAAAACTACCAGCAGTATTCTCCACCGTGTGTAAGGAATACATTCGATGTTTTTACATTGAAAATGTTTTGCAGTCAAACTTGAGAAGCTGAGATTAAGTTACTGCTGACCCAACGTTTTGAGGAAGGATTAACTCTCGGTGGCATTTAGATAGTTAACGCCTGGGGGAAATTGGTGTGTATGTGTGCAGAACTCTGTGTAGCAGATTTGTTCTTAGAGGCTCGCAGTTTACTAAATTCATCCACCACGCGGCAGATTTATTTCCTGATGTGAGTCTCAGGCAAAGGCTTTCAAACCTAGGTCACAGGTTAACGTTACCTGGAGGGCTGAATAAAACATAATATAGAAGCAATCTTGGCTCCCAAGAGACTACATTTAATTGGCTGGGACACGGGGAAAGGAGGTGTATTTTAAAAAGGCAACCCCAGGTGATATTTTCTGAGCAGCTAGATTTCCATCCTTACATTTCACAATTTTTTTTGTTGAGTGCAACTGTCCCCCTAATCTCACTTTAATGAACTAAATGCCACCAGGTCATGTTTTCTTGATAATTCATCGGAAGATCATGGGGTTCTGCTTGGATTCCTGAAATGGCCATAATTTAAATCATCAGAAAGCTGTTTAATTGGTTCTCTAATCTCTGACTTCTCTCTCTCTCTCTCTCTCTCTCTCTCTCTCTCTCTCTGTTACACACACACACACACACACACACACACACACGCAGTCACACCACCCCTGTTCCCTTTCCCTTTCAGGGTAGTTAAGTAAATGCTCTCACTCTCATTTCCTGCACTGTAATTTCCCAACGTGGGCCAAGGCACTGATTGTGTCTCCTCCATGATGACGCAGTTGAGTTTCCTGCGTGAAGCCCCGGGCCAAGCAAAGCAGGTGAGTGCTTTCCAAGTCCAGGGGGGTCACTGAAATTCAGTGACAAGCCTCCAACAGTGTTGCTGGCCTGTAACAGGCCCAGCATTCGGAGGTCTCAGGGAGGCTAAGGACCACTGGAAATCAACCTGGATAGCACAGCAAAACCTAATTGGAAGACAGAAAAGAAAAGAAAAAAAAAAAAAAGAAAAGAAAAGACAGTGTAGGGATTGGGAAGAGGAGTCTATGGCCGGCCAGAAAAGTCTCCAAGTAAGATGACCCAAACTCCAGCAGGGACAGTTGACCCAAACTCCAGCAGGGACAGTTGCAGTGTCAACCCCCTGACAGCGGACAAGTCTGCCGCAGACGGGAGCGGATGCACCGTCGGGACTCAAAACACTCGCTGGGAGAGCTGTTAAATTCATTTCAAAGATCCTTCCGAGTAGCCATTCAGCGTGCAAATTAATTCCATGCTCCAGGGTCCAGGTGTCAATGGATTTTGCGCGGAGACCCAGCTGCCCTGGGCCGGCGAGGCGGGATTACCTCGACTTCTCTGCATTTGGGCGCAGAAGGAAGCGTCGCAGGCAGGGTGGATCAGGCCCGCAGGGGAGGGCGACAGGCCCCGGGTGGGTCGGGTCGGGTGGGTCGGGCAGAACCCGCCTCTCCGGCGCAGCGACACGATAGATCGCCCCGCTGCGCCCCGGCACGGAGTCGCCGTCCCCGGCCCAATCGTCGCGCGTGGGGGGCACGCGCTGTGACCTCGGCAGCGCCGGTCGCTCTCGCGCGTGGTCTGCTGTCTTTGTGTGGATCTGGTTTTCGGCCTGGCCTCTCCGGACTTCGGAACCACCCCGGATTTCTGCGTCCTGCTATCTGGGAGCAGAAGTGAGTTCCCCATCCCCGACTCCCCACGGCCGTCCCGACGGTCACGGAGACGCGGAAGGGACAGAGGCGCACCCGGGCCGGGTCGGGTCGTTGGTTGAGTCGATCTTTGGGGTCTCCCGCCCTTTTGCTCCCCTGCAAGTGTTCACTAGTCCCCGCCTCCCGCGGCCCCGGAAAACTCTCCCAGAGCAGATGACATCCAAAGGTTCATAAATGTGACACCGACGAGAAGGGGGTGCGTGGGGCAGGAAACACCCCAGCTCTCCGGATTCCCACGCCCTCACCCCTGGGGTCCCAAGACCGCACCGGAGACGTCTCAGGGCGCCCGGGACAGACCCGGACCTGGCCGTGGGGAGAAGGCAAATTCCCGCGAGGGGCGAGGGGCCACGCAGGACCGCAGGCCGCGCGAGGACGTTGCTTTCCCGGCCGGAGCCGCCGCGGCAGGAAGGCGAAAGCCACCTGGAGACCTGTGAGCTGTGGTCACCCGGCCACCGCGTGCCCGGCCCCAATCAGAAACGTGGGCGGATTCCTCCAGCCTCAGATTATCCTCGGTGAGCGAGGAGAGTCTGATAAATCCTCCCCAGGACAAAACTCAGGGCTCTTTAAAATAAACCAAAGAAAAATATGTAAAATAGTATTACATTCCTGGATGTGGTTTAAGGGAGAACTGAGCTGGGAGGAATTGTACAGATTCTTTTCCATCGAAATAAGGAAAACCCTTGCCTGCCTCCGGAAACATGAAAGGTCAATTTCGTTGACATTATTTTCAGCCAGAATAAGATAAACAGTGAAAGACCCAGTTCTTAGATAGCTCGAAGATCTCATCCCTGCGGAGACTGATTAGAAGGGTAAAACCTCGAGGTCCTCTGATAGACAGGACTGCAGACCAGATAGGTTTGGGTTTAAGCCCTAGTACAGCCCTTCTGAGCTGTGTGACTTGGGGCAAGTTTAGTAACCTTCTGTGCCTCTTTTCTGCATGGTTAACTAGTTATTTTGAGCCACAGGTGTACCTTTTTGTCACACCGAAGACAGTGCTGGCACAAACTGAGCACCCAGTAAATACGGTTTTGCTATTGACTCACCATCAGCTACGGTTTTCACTGCAGACTGAGAGATCGCTACAACTTTACTCCGCTGATGGAAGTGGAAAACACCAGACTCTCTGAGTTTTTGCGACACCGGTCCTGACCTTGGAGAAGTCCCATGGAGTGTAAGTCACCGGGGGCAGAGAGGGGGACAGGTAACAGGTAAGAGGATTCAGCTATCCACAGCCCCTCTTTCATTCATAACCCTGAGCTTCAGCCGGCAAAGCCCAGCTGCTTATTTCACGTTCTTTTTAAAATAAACGAATTTTAAAAATTTGAGAGCAGGCCGAATTGGATTGTTCTTAAGTCAGTGCTAAGCAAGGGTGTCAAGCACCTAGTAGGACCAGAACCTCTTCGTTTACCTTCCTGAGGTATTTTTCCTTGCCTGGTCCCCTATGCAGGGCTGTGCCCAAATATACAGGTTTCTCCCCATCCACACACATTCTGGGGGGTGAAATGGGGGCTCAGGTCACCTCTCCTGGTTCCAGTCCCTTCTTCAAAGTAGAAACAGTAATTCAGTGCTGTCAAGAATGAGCTCACCTAGATTTTGTGAGGGACATAATTAGGATTCATTTTGTCACAAATGCAATACTGTTTCACCCTATATCCCTCCTTTCCTCTATTTGGTTTGGAATAATCCTCTCTTTTCTGAAAGTCTTCCTTCCTTCCTTCCTTCCTTCCTTCCTTCCTTCCTTCCTTCCTTCTTTCTTTCCTTTTTCTGTCTGTCTCCAATATAATATATTCATAGGAGCCTCTTCTGCTTTTGGGGCTTGCCATGTTTCTGTGACTTGTCACTCCCAAGGTGATCCAGTGCCTTGCCTCAGATGGCCCTGGGGACAGATTCCAGCCCCCAGCCATCCTTCCCCAGTGAAGTCACACTGTTTGCTTTACTGAAATTAAGACTTCAGCACCAATCCAGAGAGTGGAGTTCAAGTCCTCCCTCTCCAAATATGACCTTGTCCTGAGGGACTAGAGGTTGTCATTTCTATTACAGGGGTGACACTCATTCCTATTGTGACCAGGGTTGACTGGTGCTTCTGAGAACTTCTTGGCTTGAACTAGAGATGTAAAACTTAGGTACAGAGATGTTTCCTTCCACATAGACCTTCCCACCTCTGCTATTCCCTGCTAAGCAACCCTAAGGTAAAGTTTTGCTTTATCAGTTGATTTTGTGACAGGTAAGAACCACTCCCTCTGCCTTGGCAGCGTAGCTGCTCTGGGAAATCCATGGTCTCTTTTCAAGCCCTGCCATGGGGTGATGTGCCTCCACTTCTTCTGCTGTTTTCCTGGTTTCCACAGCTTTCAGAAATGTTTTCAAAACTTTATGTTAAGAACCAGTGGAGTTGGGGCTGGGGGTTTAGCTCCGTGGCATAAGCGCCTGCCTGGCACCATGAGGTCGCGAGTTCAATCTCGCTTCCCCACCACCCCCCAGAAGTGGAGCATTCTGAAGCTATTCCATCCTGAATGGCCCTCTTCCTTTCTTCCCCTCCTCTTTTTTTTTTCTGTTTATCTCACGGAGAATAAGGTCTCAGTCTCCCCTGAATTCAGCGGGAGGGAGACTCCACTCCGCCGCCACCACCACCACTGGTAGTGCCATCTGCCTCTAAATCATCTAGGAGGGACATGCTAACCAGTTCCCATAGTGTGACCCAGGAGACTTCTAACCCACTGAGCATTTCCCCTGCCATCTGGGGAGTGGAGAGAGAGGCCAGATAAACGTGTTTTGGGCAGCTCACGGAAACGTAGAGGAAGGTCTCCACACTCGTCTTGGAATTTGAGCCACAAACACAAGAAGGGAGGAGGCTGGAGAGTTTCAATCTTCTGACCAAACAACCATGATGCCTACCTTATGCCTAGAAGTGTGTGTGTGGGGGGGGAGCCCAAGTTCAGGCCCCCTGTCACTCAGAGTCAGGATAAGATGCCACCTCAAGGAGATCAGTGGGGACTCACAGAGGGGTGTCAGGAGCAGGAGGACACAAGAGCTAGTGGCAGAGCCTCTCTGAGAATTGGGCTACCCAGGTCCTGCCTCAGTTTACCAGGACCACAGACTCCCAGCCATGGTGGGGACCTCCTGAAGAGAGCACTGTTAGGCTTGTGCAGTTCTTCACTCTCCTTGCTTTTCCTGCGGCAGGTTCTGTCCACTCACCTTCGGCAGAGCCTGCCTGGAACTCCCTGGCTGAGTCCAGGCATCCTTACCTGACTTTGGCCTCCCACATCGCCCATCCCTGCTCTCACCCATGCTCCATTCAGTGGAGGAGAGGGAAGGAAACCAGGTGAACTCTGAGCAAAAGGGCCTGGACCGTTGCTGAGCACTGTGGGAGGAGGTGAATGAATGGGTGACTGTGGTAGGAGGATGTCAGGTGCCCGATGTGCCCACCTAGCTCTGATGGCCAAGAAGTAGTGGGAAGTGGGTGTCTCACCTTCCACAGCTACAAGCACCTCTCCTCTCAGCAGGTGTCTCTCTCCATAGGCCAGTGGCCACCACGGCTGTGCACCCAGCTCCTCCGGAGCTCCCTCCCAGGAGCACACTCCAGGGAAGCTCAGGGAGCAGAGCAAGGCTAGACTTTTCCTCTGCTAGAGGAGGTCTGAAATGGCCCTGGGGCCAGAAGCTCCTTAGTGCACCGGGTAGTGCGGCCAGTCCTTTGGGACAGGGGTTGGTTGGAGGTTAAACTTCTGAAGCTGGGCTGGATCCATTGTTTATAATTGAGTTGAAAATCTACTAGGCATGGACACAGCCTCCCTTGGGGCATGTTCCTGATTCTCAGAGAGCCCACAGCTCAAGAAGAGGGCTTGCATAGCTTTACCTCATTGGCTACGGTCTCTGATACCACTGCCCTATGAGTTTGGACCCTGAAATTCTTTCTCTCCCTATCCTTCTATTCCAGTAAAAACTTTTTCCCTTTGGTACTGGGAATTGAGCCTAGTGCCTTTGCATCCTAAATCCCTTTTTTAAAATTTTACCTCCATCCTAAATCCCTGTTTATTTTTTAGTTTTGAGACAGTGTCTACATAAATCGTTAACTTCCCTAGGATGAGCTCAAATTTGGCCATCCTCCTGCCTCAGCCTACCAAAATGCTGGGGTTACAGGCATGTGCCACCATGCCTGGCCACCAGGAGATTCTTTTTCAGAGGCTAGAATGAAGAAATCTCAGACCAAGAGTCCTGGGTCCAGGCATGGGAAGGGCTGGACCTGAAAGTCTGGCTTTGGACACATGGGGTGGGAATAGTAAGTTCAGACCAAGAGGACCAACCCTGCCAGTCCTAAAGCTGTGTGGCTGGAATATGGCCAGGGCTGTCCTCAAGGAGAAGGAATGTACCTCCTCTATAGTCATCTTTTTCCAACCAGCGACCTGACTGACAACCTGGGGCTTCTACCTTTCTTGGGTCTCAGCCTCCCTACCCCGCTTCACATGCACCTGCACTGTAGCACTCTGGGTGACCAGCAAGGGTCAGTGGCCTGGATAGTATCTCAGGCCATCACACCCCTCTCCTGGGACAGTTTTCCTGGGTGTCCTAGGGACAACTGGATTGGATTTTCTGTCTTCTCCTGCCATCTCACCCCAGGGACAAACTGGCTGTCCCTGGATGGCTTCTCTGTGGGATTTGAGTCTGGGAGAATTGATTTTTATTATACTCCTCTTGGGAGAATCTCAAATTAGACAATAACCTGAGATCTATGTGCCCAATGTGCTCCGGAGGGAAGAGGGCAGGCAATGGGTGTCCTAGGTGAATTTTTCTGTGTGTGTTTATGAGCCACAAGCAAATGCCTAAAAGGTTCATGAGCAGGGGACTTTTTTGGGCCAGTTCCGAGCTACTAGAGCTGTAGATGGACTGAAGTGTGCTAAGCTCAGGCTCCCAGAGGTCACCCAACCTGTGGGTCTTCTGGTCACCAATGCAAGGACAGCCCAGAAAGCTGAAAGTAGTGGAGAAATGCTGGTCTCTCCTTCCTAACGTGCGATGGGAGAGAATCCCATCCTGAGCCTCCTATACTTTCCCTTTGGGTGTGATTGATGGGGATTGAACACTGAGGGCTGCATAATTAATAAAGATTACATTGTTTTGTAGAAATGTCCCTCTTAATTAATGGAGAGGGCAGGGATTCACCCAGGGTGATTTATTTGCATTTGGAAAATTCCCTAGGCAGTGTGGGCTTTAAGGGAGAGGCAGCTGCGGGGATCCCAGGTTAATCCCCAAATCCTCATCCTCTCCTGCTCCCTGAGTCTCTCAGTCCTCTGCCTACAAGGCCTGGCTCAGTGGACACTTCCCAGCCCTGCAGGGTCCCAGCTGTGTCTTATTATCTGCTCCCCTTACTATCCAGAGGGGACCTCGAAGAGCTTAGTTCATCCAGTGCTGGGTTCCATAAGGGTTTCCCTCGGTGCCCCTGGGAGCAGATATCCAGATGGCAAAAAGCAAGCGTGCTTCCGTGTCCCTGAGGCCAAGGGCACACACTGGAGGCTGAGAAGCTATCTTCCATGTGTCAACATGTCTGTATGCCAAGGTGTCTTAATGTGGTGAGATCTGCCACCTTCCTGCCCACCGGAATCAGCCCAGGAGAAGGTGTCACCTCTCCCCTGAGTGCGGTTGTATTAAAATACACCCTCGATTTCACAGCTGTAGGTAGACTTCCCTACTCCCAGCAGAATGGGAGAAACAAGTGCTTCCATCCCAGCAGGAGCTGGGAGCGAGGGTGGGGGTAGAAGAAAGCCAGGAAGCAGCTTCAAAGGTTCTAGTAATGACTCTTCGGCCTTTATTTATGTCCCTATTAATACAATATCCATCATGCAGATATAGATCTTTAGCCTTTAAACTGATATGCCGAGAATCAATTAGCCATGCAGATTATGTTTCCTACATAGCCAAATGTTAATCTTTCAGACTCAGGCTCGGTGATATATATTTTTGCAGCCAGATAGTATTAGATTTCGTTTAGAAACTAGAAGAAGAAAGGCTCTCTGATGCTTGTTCCTCTTGGGGCTACTTGTCTTAACTCCTGGTCTGGGCCAGGGTGCTGGGGGTCTGGGCGCTGGAGTGCCACTCACAAGGAGTTTTTCAGACTCAAAAAGCAAGAGCAAAAGGGTGACCTGAGCACAGGGCCATCAAGGGGGCCCGAAACAACTTTCTGCAAGAGGGCTCAGGAGGAGCCGCCGTCTCTTGGCCAGCGTGTGCATTTTTCTCGCGTGCTCTTTGCAGCTCCATCCCCGCATGGCGTGGCCTCCTCTCCACCGGCTTGTGGTCCAGAACGGTCAGCTTTAATGTTTCTGGTCTCCCCTTAGGGCTGTCCCATTTCCAAGCTTCTGAAGCAAAATTATTCTCTCTTTCTCTTCCCTAGTCTAAGACTGGTTTCAAGTTTTCTCTGGAGAAACAGAAAGCGTATTTAAAAGAGGAAGTAAGTGTCTTTCTGAGCAGGGCAGAAAGAAACGGTTAAGGTCTAGGAAAGAACTTGATGGAAGTCAAGTTTAGAAACCAGAGGCGGGAGCGCCCTGGTTTGTGCTGTTGGTGAGAGGTGTTCCTTCCTCCCCTCCTCCTTCCCTGCCCTTCCTTCCGTTCCCCTCTCTCCCCCTCTTCCTCCTCTCTCCTCTCTCCTCCCCCTTCTTGCGGAGGGTGCTGGGGTCTGCCGGGGCTGCATTCTCAGGTGGGCGGGCCTTTCCCCTCCCCCGCCCTGGGGCTCCGGGGGTGTCAGGTCAGAGCTGGGGTGCCAGCGGGGCGGGTGAACGCAGCGCGCCTCGGACCTGGCCCCGCAGCCTCCGGACGGCTTCCCGCGTCTCCTGCCGGCGGGATCGCGCCCAGCTCGGCCCCGAGCCCGGCCTCCTCCACCTGCCGTGTTTAGTCCGCAACCTCCGGCTCCGGCCGCCTTTAAACCCCAGGGCCGCGGGGGCCGGGCCCGGCCTCCGGCGCCTGTGACCCCACTGTGGCGTGTGTCCAGACTCAGTGGGGAGACCCTGGGTTTGGACAATCGTCTTCCAGAGTTTTCTTCTTGCTCCTTAGTTAATCGACCCCCGTCTCTCCCGCTGAAATCCATCTCCCGGGAAAACTTCCTGCAGCACTTGAAAGATCTGGGCTGAGAGATGCTGGCAGCTGACTGTGCTGGGTCCGACGACACTGAGGCTGGCAGAGTGAAGACAGGCGCACCCCGGATCCAAGGAAAGGGCCTGTGAGCTCTCCGCTCCCCACCCCTCCCCTTCTGCTCCCCACGCACCGCTCAGCCAGCCGTGAGTCCGGACACGCAGACCATTTTCCAGACTAGGGAAGGACTCCTGGGGCAGTCACGTGCCTGCCTTTTGCCCCAGAGGCTCACAGCCCCTACAGGTCGTCAACTCTCCTTACTCCGTCCTCTCTGCTCTGCTTGGCAGCCCCTCCACGGTGCTCAGATGGGCCAGGCTGTGCCCAGAGTGTCACTCCCCAGATGCCACAGACACACACAGACACACAGACACACACACACACACACACACACACACACACACACACACAGCAGTTAATGAAATTCTTTTCTAAACATCAAGTCCCAGTGGACTCTTATGCAGAATCCTATAGAGGCAACTAACTCTAATTTTTTTTTCCAAGACATTTCTCCTGGAGAATTGGGTTCTGGTTTCTTGGCTTTCTAACTTGCATAAACAATTTTTCAGAGACCCAGAGGAACTTCTGTAGGAAACCAGAAGCTGAGAGATTAATTTTTTGCCTTTCAGTTAATTTTTACAACTCTCTTGTCTCCTTCCTTCTTTCCTTCCTTCCTTCCTTCCTTCCTTCCTTCCTTCCTTCCTTCCTTCCTTCCTTCCTTCCTCCTTCCTCCTTCCTCCTTCCTCTTCTTTCTCCTGCAAACCATGTGTCCTGCACGGGAAGCTGCTCGCGTCCCCAGCGCAGGGCCGCAGCAGGGGCCAACCCGCTGCTCTGCGCTGGCCACACCACATTTCAGTGCGGCGCCTGGATCCTCATCGAGTTCAGAAACCTGAACTCACCCTCTGACTTTCTGATGAGGAGAAGAGCAGCGCCAGCGCTTTTGACAAGTAGCAGCGAGGAGCCTAAAGGGTCGCTCGCTGGGCGAGGGCGGCTTCATTAAACCCGCACGTTGACTAATCCCTGCCTTCGCATCCGGCCAGGGAGCTCACGACCAGGAATCTGCAGTTTTAATTTCCTTCCTGGGAAATTAAATTGGTAGGACTAAGAATTTAGCGGGATCTGCCCAAGCTGAGACTGCAGTCCTGAGCTGGGCCCGGGCCAGCCGGACACCTGGCTGCTCGCTGTCCCACTATCCAAGCTCCGGTGCTGCTGGAAGCCCGGCTAGCGCGGCCCCCGGACCCCACCCACTGCCCCGCTCCAGCCCTGGGCATCCAGGGCCACGATTCTGCACAGATCATAACTCCGCTTAGAGTGAAGTCTTCTGTCAGAGGCCTGCAGAAGCCCGTGAGCCAAGAAATGCTTGTGCGGTCCATAAACCAGCACCTCCGGGAGTTCGGGGCCATGAGAAAATAGATGGGTGCCGGCAAACGCTGGGAGAGCCTTGACCAGGCAGGCGCCTCCTCGAGACAGGGAGAGCCTGCTCACTGTCACCCAAAGGAGACAGCAAGTTATTTTCCTTTTGTTTTTTTAAACTCCTTAATTATCCTACTGTTGTCCTCTAGGCTCCGATTTCATTTTACAGACGAGCAGGTAGCGCAGGTAGATTCCAGGTCCACTCAGGAAACTCGCTAGGGACTCCCCTGGACTTTTTTCTGGGTAGTTGTCAGCCTGGGGAAATGATGCTGCTTCTCTAAGTCCTGTCTGGAGCTGCAGGACACTGGCTCTTTCCTTCCCAGCCCCACCTCGGGGGCTTTGCCCATCAGTGCCTACACAGTGGCCAGTTCCAGACTTGCCTGCTGGTTGGAGTCTAGGTGGAGACGCCCTCTCACTCTGAGGAGTTGGGGGGGTGACTTCCGGTGAGTCTCTAGAATGAAAGGGAGGCCCAAGCCTTGGAGACTGGCAGAGAAGCCAAAGCATCCAACCCCGGTGTGGTGTGCTGTGTGCTTTGAAACCTCTGGGGGAGCAGAAGGCCCTCCTGTGACTTGTTGCACGGGTTTCTGCAAAGTCCTTGGCTCTGGTGTCAAGTGGATGGCACCAACAGGAGATAGCTTGAAACTCCTGCATCAGGTTTCTAGAGCACCAGCCAGAGAAATGTGGAATCAGGAGGACTTTGGAAGTAGCCCAGCTGTTGAGAGCCTGAGGGTGATCACGTACCCACCTCCAGAGCTACAGGGTCCTCTTGGTGGGTAAGGGGGGCGCTGATTCTCTGGCTGTACAGAAACTCTGAGCCCTCAGCAGGGCTCAGCCTGGGGAAATGATGCTGCTTCTCTAAGTCCTAGGGAAGATGGAGAAAATGGGTCATCTTCCCATCCGGGCGGGAGCTTCAGGCCCCCAGCTTTCACTCAGGCTCAAGCGAGGTGCCTCCCATTTTTTACATTTTTATAACAAAAGCAACTGGTGTATCAATGTATGATTGGACCAGAACCCACACAGTGGAGAGTGGTCTAGATATCCCGGGGAAGGTGGGGCTGAGGAGGGTCTGCAGTGTCCTGGGAGAGAGAATGCACTGCCGGAGAGCGCAGGATCAGCACTGCTGAACAGCCTGGAGACCGAGCCTGGGCTCAGAAACACATGAGACCATCCCTGGTGTTTCTCGGTTGCTCATTTTGGATATTGGGGGTTCCCTTTAGCTGAGTTTTGAGCCCATGTTTGCCAGGTGGAAATCCACATTAGGTCTTTTTCCTCCCCAATAACCACCCCACAGAGTGCTCTGTTGGCTTCTTTCAACCTTTTGGAGGTAGAAAACTTGGAAAAGGTCTAGCTCCTCGGATATTGTTCATGAGAAGTGGTCTAGGAAACAAGGACTCAGACCTTGGTGGCAGACTCCCATTCTGTCCTCAAATACGAAGTGAGAACGTTTCTCCCCTGACAAATTGAATCATTTTATGTGAAACTAGGTTAAACAGGGCTATATTCCAAACAGCTTCTCCGTACTCTGAATGCACATGCCCTTCCCCGCGGTGGGTGGAAGGATGGGACGGAGTTTCCTAGAGTCCCCACAGGCCTGTCTCAGCTGCTCTCAGGGTCAGCTAAGCCTTCTGACATCAAGCCTAGGAGAAAGCTTGTCAGTTTTCTCCCCCGGGAGTGTTTTTGTTGTTGTTTTGTTTTTTCCTAAAGGCTGACTTGGGGACTGTTGAACAGCTATACTTTATGCTCTCCCCTTCTTGCCTTCGGAGTTTGCTTTAATTAGGGGGTGGGAAAGTAGGGTTGGGGGCCTGAGTTCACATCAAAACTGTCAAAGGAAGGGGGAGGAGAGAGAGAGAGAGAGAGAGAGAGAGAGAGAGAGAGAGAGAGAGAGAGAGAACGAGCATGAGCAGTGGAGAACTCCAGGGCAGGAAAAATTCAAAAAAAAAATCGTAAAAGGAAAAGGGGGAACTTGAAGCCCAGAAGTCATTGTTTCCTTTATTTCAAAGGGAAAAACCTGCCCGATTCTCATCCTTTTGATTGATTAAGGCCCTGAATACCTCGAGGCCCCGGAGTGACAGTCCCTGAATAGACTTGAGCGAATAAAGCGCAGTGCAGAACGCGGGGCTGGCACTGGGGGTGTAAGGGAGGCCAGTTCGCTGGCACTTACCAAGTTATAAATAAAGGACCATGCACAATGGTACCTTCTCTAAGGACAGACAGTCTTTACAACACTCCTGGCGTCATATCCTGCTGGGGACACTTCAGCTCTTAGCCAAGACTTCACTCCTTTTATTTTTCCAGCAGTTTAGTCTGAATGCCATAATAAATTCCTGAGAACAAACGCCTCAGCCGGGCAAAACTTTAACATATAGATTCATCTCTGCGTCGGGTATCTGCACTTGGAGGTTTAGCATCCCAGCTCCTCGGAGCAGTTTTTAAATCAAGAAAATGAGATCCTGAAGTAACAATCCTAGAATCCAGCCGCTCGCTGCCTGGGCCTCTAGAACCTCACTCGCCCCCACCCCTAGATTAAGAAGACAAAAGAACATTATAAGGACACCCCCCTCCACGGCTATCCCGGGGACGAACCCCGCAGGGAGGATCCCCTAACAAGCCCAGGCTAAGGGGTACTGAGAAGAAAGGCGCGCTGGGTGGGGGGAGCATAATTCTCCCGGGGTCCCAATGCTTTCTTAGAAGAACGGCGCTCCCTGCAGGTAGCAAACCCCGAGAGAGCCCCGCAGGTGGAAGGGGACACCTAGGGACAGACTGAGGAGCCAGAGACAGAGAAATGCAAACACAGAGACTCACAGAGAGACAGAGGAGTAACACGCCAAGGAGGGCGAGCAGAGATCCGGCCCAGAGAGTGACAGGCAGAGCCGGGGCCACCTCTCCACCCTCCGCGGCTCTCTCGGGAAGGGGCGCACGCGGGTCCCCGTCGGGGCCGGGGAGGCCCGGGCGCCGTCAGGGATGGGAAGAGAAAGTGGCCGCTGTCGCCCAATCAGCGCGTGTCTCCGCCACCCGGGACGGTCTCCCCGTCGGCCAATCGCAGCTCAGGGCTCCTGACCAAGCTTCGGGTGAAAGATCTAATAAATGCTCCCTAGCCGGGATCCCCGCACTCGGTGTCACGACGGGAGGAGACGCCGCCGCGCCCCAGCCGCGCCCCCTCCCGCCGGCCGCGGCGCCCCGAGCCCCCTGCAGCGCCCCCGGCCTCGGGGCGCTCCGCCCAGCCTCGCGCCCAACTTTTCCGCCCTGGGCTTGGGGTCCGGCCTCCGGGCCTCCCGCCTGCCCGCTCCCCGGTCCAGTCTCCGGCCGCCTCCGGACGGGAGCTCGCGCCCCGCTGCCCGCGTCCCACCCTCTCTCCGCAGCCTCTTTGGGGAGGGGCTCCCGGGGGTCCCCGCCGCGCCGCTCGCGCCCGTCCTTGTCGCCTGCACCTGGATATAATTTCCGAGCGAAGCTGCCCCCAGGATGACCACGCTGGCCGGCGCAGTGCCCAGGATGATGCGGCCCGGGCCCGGGCAGAACTACCCACGCAGCGGGTTCCCGCTGGAAGGTAAGGAAGGGCCGCGCGCCTGGGGCCGGGCCTGGGCTGGGCCGCCCGGCTGGGTCTCCAACGCCCGGGGCGACCGGGGAGCCCCGTCCCCCAGCAGCTCCCTCCCCGGGAAGCCAGGGCTGGGGCCAGGCCCCGCCTGGTCTTCCTGCTGCGAGCGGAGCGCGGTGCTCTCGGCGGACCCTTGCGGAGCGGGGAGGCCGGGCCTGCCCGGGGCCGGTGCACTGTGCCCGCCGCGTTGGCGACGAGGCGGCGGGAGTGGGAGCGACCCGCTCGGGAGCCCGGGAGCAACTTCTCCGCACTCTGTCCACCCAGAGCCCTCTCCCAATTGTCCTGGCTGCAGCTCCGGGTGCGAAATTGTTACTTTGGGAAGAATTTCCTGATGGTGGCTGACGCCGCGCGCGTTACCTTAAATTGAATTACTAATTATTATCGATTATAGTTCCATTCAACTCAATCTCGAAGTTCCTATAACTTGTTTGGAAATCTCCTTTCGGGTTTCCCTGGAGATTCCGGGAACCCCAGGGAGGTAAGAAGCTGTGCTCACTGGAGCCCTTCCAAACAATCCGCCGACACTGGGCGCCCAAGGAGGGAATCTGGCGGCCCCAATGGGGAATGGGTTGGCCTCAGGCCACCTCTGTCCGGAGGTGTAACAGGTGACTGGCGGGATCCCCTCTTTATCTCTCTTGGATGCTGCAAAAGCCAAGACAGAAACCCCGAGGACTGTCAGCTCCCCCCAAACCCCAGGGCAGCTCCATTGGGTCCGGTTTGGTGGCAGCTCCTGTTTCTAGAGCGAGGCAGAGGGACCCCGCGGTCTTACTCTGGCTTGCCTGCCCTAGTGGGCCCATGGGGAGGACAGTTCTTGTGGAGCAAGTTACCAGTTCCTCCCATTACACCAGATGATATGCCCCTGAGTGCTTCATGATTTGAACAAATGAGACTGAAGGAAGGTCTGGGGCCGGGGTGGAAGTGGAGTAGTTTCAGCAATGGAGCTGTCACACGTGGATTGGACGGAAGAAAGCAAAACGAGGTAGGTTCTTCCTCACCGTGCTTTCTGTTCTCCCCAAGTGACTCTCCCTTTGCTTCTTTCTCTTTGTCACCTCCTGCCAGTTTCTACCCCGCTTGGCCAGGGCCGGGTCAACCAGCTTGGTGGGGTCTTTATCAATGGCAGGCCACTGCCCAACCACATCCGCCACAAGATCGTGGAGATGGCCCACCACGGCATCCGGCCCTGCGTCATCTCACGCCAGCTGCGCGTGTCCCACGGCTGCGTCTCTAAGATCCTGTGCAGGTACCAGGAAACAGGCTCCATCCGTCCTGGTGCCATTGGCGGCAGCAAGCCCAAGGTGAGTGCTGGCCTTGGCCCTGCTCCTGATGGCTGCCAGTCGCCAGATGGGGAAGGAAAGAAGGGCTGGGAGCAGTGGGTGCTTTCCAGGCTTCTGAGGGGCTACTGTCCAAGTCCCTGAGAATGCCTGTGTGTGTGTGTGTGTGTGTGTGTGTGTGTGTTTTGGACAGTGGACTCAGTTCCTGCCCAACGCTGATGCTCCTTGAGGAACTATAGGAAATCTCTAGCTTCTTTTGCAAAGGAAAAATAACATTTTTTTTAAATGTCCGGGAACTCTGGATTTCTCATCAATTACTTCCGTAAATACTGAGCTCACTGAGCTGTAAGCCTGTGAGCTCCTACCTGTTACCCTTCTCCCTCAGTTCACCTCCTAGCTCCCACCCACTGTGCCGCCTTTTCCCAAAGGAAAAGGAATCTAAGGAGTCTTTTTTAAAAAACTGTTTCTCCTCCAACCTCGGTCCTCTTCAGTGTAAATTGTTTTCTAAGAGCCAAAAGCCAGGGCAATTAGTTTTCTTTCTAATAAGCCTGAGCACTCTCAGTTTTTTTTTTAAGCAATTCAGTTCTATCCTTGAAGTATTTTGATTCCTCTTAGGGGAGAGGCTCACGCAGGGCCTGTCATTGCTTTTGGTTTGAGAGGAAGCCAGTCTGACTTTCCAGCTTCCGTGGGGCAAAATCAAGAGGGTTACGGCACTTTGAAGGCTTCCGTGTCTGGTCCTTTCTGTTCTGTCCCGAACCCCTTGTTCACCTAAGAATCTTTGGAAATACTTTTTATTTGAGTGGGGCTGAGGTGAAGAGCCAGTGTCTCAACTTATCCATACTTGCTTTCCACTGTAATTAAAAACAAACAAACAAAAAAAAAGGCACTAAAACTTTTGCGTGTACACCCATTCTTCACTTTAACTATAATCTTGTTGCCCCTTTGGCACGGCACAAGTTGCTTATCTAATTTGGGTTTTCCAGCCCTTCTTTCAAGCATTTCCTTTTTTAGTTTCATTTTCGTGTTGCTTCAGTGTCAGGACTTGCCTTTATTTCCCGGGATCAGAGAAGCACATCCTCCGCCCATTGATGGTCTCACTCTTTATTTAACCCGGTTGTCTGAACCTATCTGGGCAGGTGGAGGGTCCCGGGCTGCTTTGGGATGGATCACTTCCTGCCAGCCTCAGAAAGCTGAGGTTGTTTGGCTAAGAAAGGGGGGGGCGGTGTGCTTCCCAGGAGGTGCAGCTCGGAGCTTCACAGGACCACGGGCTGTGGGGCTGCGGTGCCTGGCCCGGAGTACCCGGTACCAGCGCCGGCCCGTCTGTTCTCTTAAAGCAGGTAACAACGCCTGATGTGGAGAAGAAAATTGAGGAATACAAAAGAGAGAACCCGGGCATGTTCAGCTGGGAAATCAGAGACAAATTACTCAAAGACTCAGTCTGTGATCGAAACACCGTGCCCTCAGGTACTAGGCCCATCAGCTTCTCTCAGAGGCGGGACCATCAGTCAGTGGCTCTTACCCGCGGGGGTCTTCCCAGCCATAATCTCCCCAATTATGGAGGCCACCTCTCCAAGGCCCTGAAACTTTCACAAACCAGAGGTTTCTGGGGGTCTGAAGACCTCAGGGTGAGGGGCTCATCCCAGGGACGGAGGGTTTGAGAGACCACCACCGAGGGCTCCCCAAAGAGACCTTCCCCATCCGGGAGGCAGAGCGGAAAGCGTGAGACCAGGGAGGCCAAGCGTTTATTAATACTGATGTCCCCTTTTAAAGGGAAACAAATGTTTTGGTAACCACAACTGGAAGCAGGCTGGCCAGGCCGGCCGAGACCTTGCCGTGTGCTGAAAGGAGGGCAGGCAGTGCAGGTCACCCCGATTTTCCCTGAGCCTCCCAGGGATCTTTGGGAGCCTGGGCAGCCTGGGGGAGCTGGAGGGAGAAGGATCAGCACAGGGCCAGCGTGAGGGCTCACGGCAGAGTTTGTTTTTAATTAAAAGGAAAACTCCCTTTTTCCCCTCTGCGAGAACGATATATTTCAGAGCATGGATTTGTTTACTACACTGGAATCTGGAAAAAATAAATGAGGGAAGAGTGTCTTTTCTTTTGATTTTTACAATAGGAAACGATTCTGCAGTTGAAATTTAAGTTCTATTTTATAGTCTCCTAAAGTTGATTTGGAGGGGAAGGATCCTGTCCCTTAACCGGAACCCCCGCGGGCCCAGTGTCTTCTGGTGGGGAGGAGACGGGAGTGCAGGGTGGGCTGGAGGAAGAACTCTCGGTCTGGTGCCCTGGAGCCCTGGAGCCGTGGGTGCCCAGTGAGGAAGAGCCCGCTTCCTGCCTCCCTCCTGCCGGGACCACAGAGACCATGACAGCGTTTCTAGCTCTAACTTGGAGGTGTTCTTAGGCTTTGTGCACCTAGAAGGCCAGGAAAGGGCGCGGGGGCTGGGAGGGAGGCGAGCGGGTGCGAGCGGGTCGGGGCCGCGGCCCCAAAGCCCAAGCCGTGGCCGGAGGTGTGGGGCTCAATCGGCGCGCGCTCTGTCTCCTCTTGTCCCCAGTCAGTTCCATCAGCCGCATCCTGAGGAGTAAATTCGGGAAGGGGGAAGACGAAGAGACGGAGCTGGAGAGGAAGGAGGCCGAGGAGAGCGAGAAGAAGGCGAAACACAGCATCGACGGCATCCTGAACGAGCGCGGTAAGGGGCGCGCAGGGCCTCCTCGGCTCAGACCCGGCTGCCCACGGCCACTGCGGTTGGGTCGGGGTTTGCGAGCCAGAGAGCAGAGAGACGCTATGTAAACAAACATCTTCTCTATTCCGATTTTAAAACTCTGTAAATCTTTCTCCTGTACCACTTTGAGGCTAGGACTGCTAATTGCGCTGTAAAGTGTTGAGAATCTCTCTCTCTCTCTCTCTCTCTCTCTCTCTCTCTCTCTCTCTCTCTCTGTGTGTGTGTGTAAATGGTCTTTTGAGTGATTGGGATGAAGATTAGGGAGACAGAATATTTAAGGTTCCTGAGCCTGAAGTAAAACCAGAATTTCTGAGAGAGGAAAGGGAGAGAGAGAGAGAGAGAGAGGGAGAGAGAGAGAGAGAGAGAGAGAGAGAGAGAGAGAGAGAGAGAGAGAAATAGGCACCTGAAGGTGCCCCACATCTGCCTTATGTCTGGCTTTTCATACATGCATGTGTGTGTCTATGTGTGTGTAAGTTGACTGTTTTTGATTTGTTTTTAAATTGGTTTTCACATGTGAGGGCGTTTAACTTGCATATATCTGGGAATCGAAGCTCTGGATTGCAACAAGTGAAAGGGATCTGTGTTCTTGGGTCCTTAGCGCTGGTACCCCTTGTCCCTCAGGGGTGAAGACCACCCACTCCATTTTGGCTGTGGCCTGTCAACACCAGGAGAAAATCTCTCCCAGGGGAGCAAGAATTGCAGCCAGCTTCCCCTTACCTGCTGCTTAGAGTCATCTTTGAACAGGAGAGAGAGAGAGAGAGAGAGAGAGAGAGAGAGAGAGAGAGAGAGAGAGAGAGAGAGAGCTGATGTTTTGAGAGGTGAACTAGGAAAGAGCATTGCTACAGCAGGAAGGGAAATTTGGCCTGAGTGTCTTCAGCCTTGCTGATAGTTGATAGTCACATCTTTTCAGATGGTCAGCAGGGACCAGCTGCCCTTCGTACACCTGGAGACTGGCCTGGGACTTCCTTGGGCTGAGTTGAGTTTGGAAGGTTGTCCCAGAGAAGCCCCCCACTGGCTTGGAGGAGTCACCCACCTAGTGTGACCAGTGGGAAGAGTGTTCTCACCAGGATTGCATCTGATGAGATGCTGGCCAGAAAGTTGGTTGCTTCCTTTACCTTCTTTATCCAACCCTAGGGCAGCTGCTGGCGTCCACAGCAACTGCTTACAAATCAGTGCGCAATCTCGACACAAGGAGCACTTAGATTTGAATGTTGCAAGTCCAAAGGGCTGATTTCGCAAATCAGCAGAAGAGTGCATACTCTGAGGGCACTCAAGGGAAGACACCCCAGGGTTGAGGACCTAGCGCAGTGGTGAGGTGCTTGCCTAGCACACATGAGCCCCTAGGTTCAATACCTACTATTTGTAATAAAAATAGGAAATTGAAAAAAAAATGCAGAAACAAAAGCCACCCCAGACCACAGCAGGTCAAGCAGGGTGATAACATATGCTGTTCTTTTCCTCTCTTGTTAGCAAGGGGACTCCCAAAGACAAAGTCTAAGTCCCTCTTTTTTGGCTGGGGATTTGGTCTCTGAGAAGTTGCCTCTATTTTTACCCCAGCTACAGCTGGAGCTCTGAGGCCCTGGGGTGGGAGGAAAGTGAGAAGCCAAGGAGTGTGCCAACCCCAAGTCGAACAGTCTTTCTGAGGCTGTGCGGAGCAGTGATCTGTGTTAGAGAAGCTTTCGGGGCCCCTGGCTTTGCTACTTGTTGCTGGAGGCGCTAGGCGGCCAGTTCCAGCAGCTCCTGCACAGCACAGGCACCCGAGGCCCAGGAGACAAAACGTCCCAAATGAGCTGGTCAAACATTTGTACAACTTTTCCAGCTTTTACAAAGAAGGCCTTCTCTACACAATCTACACTTGGAGATGAACTTGGGAGACAAAGCCTGGAGAGTCCATTGAAACTCACACTTTAGCTTGGACCAGACAAAGCTCCAGCTCCCAGCAGCTTGATGTGAACAAAGGAAGGCAACCTTTTTATAATTCAAGGAGAAAGGAAGAGAAAACAGCCCCACAAAGGGCCCAGGATAGACATTATGGGCTTGCAATGAGGGATGAATTATTCAATGAGCCCCAATAGCTGCTGCGCCAGGAAGTTTTATGAACTCTCCAGCGTGGAAAAAGTGGCCATTTCACCTACAAAATGTTTCTAGTCTTTTGGGCAGTCTAGCTGGGCCGGCAGCCATTCACGGGCAATTGCTACCATTTTAAAATCAGAGTATTTCCCCCAGTGGGGGCTGTGCCGTTGTGCGCGCGCGCGCGCGCACACACACACACACACACACACACACACACACAAGCATAACGCATACGCACACGCACACACCCCTTCAAGGCTGAAGCCTAATTTAATTTCGGGTTGTCAAGGAAGATGCAGTCAGTCTCTCCAGCGCCTCCAGCTCTTTTTCCGGATGAGCCCTGGAGCGCCAAAGGGGCCCAGAGAAAGAACAGGCGGAGAAGTTTAGAAACCTCAAAAATTCGCCTCTGTTGTTTGGGCATCCGAAGTCTCTGGCTGTCCCGCTCGGCTCCCTCGTAAATAGCGTGAATGTTGAGAAAGGGACTCCCGGCTCCCCGGAGCAGGGACTGTGGGTGTCTGCACACCGCGCGTGGATGTTGCAGCGGTGGGAGCTGCTGAGGCCGGCTGGCGCGGGGACATCTTTGGCCCGAGGTTCGCGTGCGGGAGCCGGGACACAGGGAGAGAGGCGGCCCACAGGAGACCAGACCGCCCTGCTCTCTCCGGGCTCCTACCCCTTTCCCTAGCCGACCTCTTTTGCCTTCCCACTTTTCCCTTTCTCCCTCGCCCGATCCAAGAGCGGCGCAGCTTGCTTGAGAGGACCAGGTGCGTGGCGGCGGCTGCGCCCCTCCAGGGTCCCCCGGGTGAAGGAGAGGGTGGGGCGCCCCTGGAACGCCCAAGCCCCTCCTACCCCTGCCCTCGGCCCGCTCTGCGGACCGAGGAGCCCAGCCCCGGCCGGCACCGGGGGCTTCGGGCAGTGCCTGCTCAATGGGCGCCTCTGTTCCTCGCTCGGCGCGGCCGAGCGGCCCGCGGGCGCCGCCACAATGGGCCGGGCCCCCGCTGCTGCGCCGTGCGCCAAAGCGCCGCGCCGCGCGCCCCTCCCCTGCTCTCCGGCCGGCCCGCAGCTTAGCTCGCCGGGCTGCAGCCAACTCAATTGCCCCCTTTATGTCCTCCTCACTTTCATCTAGACACAGCCCGCCTCCCCCTCCTCCTCCTCTTTTTTTTCCTCCCTTGCCTGAGGCTCACATTAGTGAAATTTCTGCAGCCTCCTCCCCCATTTTTTCTTATTTTAAAGAAAGCCTTTAACACAAAAGCGGTGACTAATCAATAGAAACTGCTCCTTCATCATCTCCTCCTCCTCCTCCTCCTCCCTTTCCCCTCCCCCGTGACGCTTTTCCTGTTTGTGAGTTTTGGGTACTATTTTTGCTCCGTGCTGTAATAGAATTACAGGACAGATGAGGACTGTAAATGGACACGCGTCTGCAAGGCTCTCGCTTAAATATTTAGATGCATCGTTACAATTACCGACTTGTTGTAGCGGCTTTGAAGGGGCAGCTCGGGTGTGCGAGGGGAGAGAGGCCAGATTGCCGGACTGATGTTTTGATTGGGCCTGAGATACACTTTCCTAGAAGCCCCCTCCCTTTAAAAAATCCCAAGTGAGCCTGGGAGGTTTGCCACAGTTTCAAAGGTTAAACTGAGAGGCTTCAGTTTAGGCTGTTTGGGGGTTTGTATCTCTTTCCTATCTTTCCCTTGCAACTGCACATTGCTGAAGGGTGTTTTGTTTATTTACTTATTTAGATAGTTGGTGAAAGTCAAAGTGACAAAAGTTTTGGTTGGGAGTCTGCGAACTTTGATGAAATTAACCAGGACAAACGTCTTGATTTCTTTAAAAATATAAACCCGCGAATAAACGACGTTTTGGAGCCCTTCGAATATTTCCTTTCCAGTGGACGGGTGCAAAGAGCGTTTTTTGTCACTGAGGGAAAGCAGGTCCATTCGCTTCCCCAAGGTAGCAAGGAAGGAGGGGAATTTTGGCATAAAGTTTGGGTCCATGATAGCGGAGGACGAACTTTCCCGCAGATTAAAATAATGGAATATGGGATCATTGATCAGTGGCAGCGGAACTTTATTAAAGGAGCTATAGCCCAAGCACTCTGCAGGTCCACTTGTTAGGATCAGGAATTTGACCTCAATCTCGTCTCTATTCTTTAGGACGTTATTTTATATTTTCCAACGCCCTTACAATACTCAACAAGGAAATATCCCCCATTAAAAAAAAAGAAAAACACTGGAGATAGCAGAACTTGAATTAAATTAGCGAACCGTGCTACGTTTTGTTCGGTCCATGTAGCCATAGCGACTTCTCTGCCGCAACAGTGTAAAGAGAAACACCAGAGCTCGGGTAGGTAGGTTTGTAGCATTTTTCGTTCTTGCTTGTTTGTTTGACTTCGTTGACGGCCGCACCCTTAATTTCTAGCCTTATTGAAAACATGCAGATTTTCTAATTAATGCTTGAAATCGTACGTTTATTTTGGAGTTTGATGTGATTGTTGATAGCCCCGGAACGGGGAGGTAGAGACTTCAAGTGCGTAATAATTACCGAAGGGTCATTTAAGAGTCCCCAGGGCTGAGCAATAAAACCCACCCGGGCGATGAAGCAGAACCAGCAAGCACCCCTCGGTTCAGGCCAGTGGAATATGGGGAAATCCGTCACGTGTGTAAGAGCGTGTGCACAAATAAGTACATTTTCAGCGCAAAGCGAATATCCTTCTTAACCGTGAGATTCAGAGTTTAAGTGATGGCTGATGAAAATCAAATGCTCAGCAGCATCTACAGTGGCTAGACAAAGTTTGGCTTCAACTGGGATCAAGAAAGTTTGGTGGGATTCTCTGACAGGTAACTTACTTATGCGGGTACATAAAGATTAAAGAACCATTAAGAATGTACATCTATAACTAACAAGGCTCTAAAAGGCAATTAAGTAGTCAGTTTAATGTCTTATCTCAAGGGCTGCTCAGGGGTTGTTTTACAACTAGGAATTAAAATCTGAAAAGGAAGTTTTCAGCCACTCTGGCCAAATATTGATTAAGTAGCTGTTTGTTGATACCATTGTTCCACATTAAAAGGCGGCGAGCAGGGCCTCTCAGTAGCTATCTTCTATTGTGAGGGATTCTTAACCGCAGAGATCAAAGCAGGATCATTTCAATTTATCTGTCTCAGAAAATCCTCCTTTTCCTCTGAAACCTCTAAGGAGGAATTGACCAAATTCTCTCTAAGAAATAGGAACTGAAACCAGTTCCATGTTGGCTTGTAGAGAAGACTCATGGGGTGTTTTTAATTATCCTATGGTGATTTCTTGTTTAAAACTGAGGCTAAATTGGTGACTTTATTGTCAAATTGATTCTCATTTTTTTTTTTGTGGAAGGGAGGAGATGGGTGCTATTATTGGCCCTTTGCTAAATTTCTCAATATGGAAATTTCATTAGCTGCCTTCCAAGCTGGAATGATGTAGACAAAAAGGTCAGATTTTGGCATAAAACTAGGTGGAGAATGATTTAAATACACAGGGAACTGGAAGTTTTATCGACCACCTATCTCTGCATGTGTTTTCATAATTTTGTGTTTACAGGTAGCTATGTGAGTCTCCTATACATTTTAATTGCCCCTTAATATGAGAATAGAGTTTGTTTGCATGCAGGCTGTGTGCATCTTTGGATTTACTTATAAACTGATCACTAACGATTGTGCTGGCACTAAGTTATATCCATCTGCACCATGTAAAGGTTTGTTTATCCCATGGACTGTACTTTCTAGAGTCATCAAAATTTGAGGTAATTGCACAGCCTCCCATTTCATACTTGGTTGTTGAGTGCTAGGAAAAACACTTCCTCAAATGATTTGATGACTATTTTGGTTGTTGATTTTTAGATGAAGTATTAGATTTTTGTTTGTTTAAGAATTCAATATATTTGGATTGTTTTTTTGTTGTTGTTGTTTTTTATGAGAGCAAAACATTCTTTCAAGGGTTCTTCTGGAAATACCATCTCTGTGCTTAATTTACAAATTCCAACAAATCACTCTGAGGTTCTAAAATTTATGCCAGATTCAGGCTTTGGATATTTAATTATGTATCATGAATCTGACTGTGTATCAGGTTTTTTTTTAAGTCCCCCTTTCATATTAAATGACTGCATAGAATTTATTTTATTTTATTTTATTTACTTTTTCTTGCTTACTTTTGAATAAACTGAGCCTTGACATACAGTGCAGACTCATGGGTGGGTATTTTGCAATAATTTTTATTACAATCCCTCAAAGAATAATACCATTATCTTTAAGTGCTCTGTAAAATAATATAAAATGTTTAGTATCAATCATTGCAGTGCAGTGTACTTGTTGCAATAATCATGCTGGAAGTTAGTATCGGCTTGGATCTGCTGTGGTTCCCCTGTCCTGGTGCAGACGGATCCTTAGATCTTTGTTGTGTATTTCCCAAGTACATGAATACTTTATATACACAGGGTGGAGGGGGGTGAAGACAACTTTTCACCCTTGAGTATTAGGTTATATGTTTACACACTGCTGGGGTGACAGCAAATTCCACTTTCAAACTGGGTCTGAGCTTAGTACCAGGGCCAAATTGCTGACCTCAAAACTGGCTGCCTCTGCCTGGGTAGCTGTTATTTCTGCAGGGCGCAGAGAAAGTGCAAGGGAATTTCCTCCTTTGTCATTTTTCTTCCCCAACACAAAAGTGGGACCAGACTCATCACATGGCCATCCCTTGCCCTGTTGGGAAAATTTTTTCGGACCCACTCACACCAATCTCCTGTACACTAGTTATGCTACCCTGCAGTGTTGGTCCAGCGCTGACCTCCAGCAGCACTGTGAATTTTCCTGGAGTGAGGACTTGTTGCCTCTCAGGAAGCCCCTCAGACACATACCAATTATTTGGGCTGAGATTATGCTCTGAAATCAAGAGAGTATACGTATTTTCCAATTTCTAGTTGGGACATGCACAGTTATCAAGGTGTTCATTAAATATTTCAAAATGTTTAAGTGAGATGAGCTAGAAACTTCACTGTTGTCAAAAGAAAACAGGAAAACCACAAACTGCGCTTGCTGAGAATGTTGAATAGGTTTATAAATTGTTTCTTTAAAGGTCTCATTTTCTTCCCTTTTTCCTGATAAAAACTAAGAAAAAACTAGCAGATAATATCTGCTCTAGAAATAGTCACTCATCTTTAAAAAGAAAGTTCATTTTCATAAAAAAAATCAGTGTGTAATTTAGAATTTGACTTGATGCACTTTTTCCCTAAAAAGGAAACTCTGGAGAAATTGTTTTACCTTGCACACTGCATGTAGAAAAAAAAAGTTTGTAGCATTTTAATTTAGCTGGCAAGATTTTAAATAAAACAAAGTAAAACACCTCGTCCTTGGAGTAAAGCAACTTGATCAAGGTCTTCTAAAGTTTTATGTCATTTTCCTACTGCGGTGACTAAGAAATATCCTTCTCTAGAAAAGCACAGTAGAACTCATAACAGGCAATATCAAAGGAGCTTTATGTGGATGTCCTTAAACCCATTCCAGAATTTTCTGATTGAACTTTCTCATGTACTTGTTGCTGGGCAGTGTTACTGCATCTAAATAGTATATTAATGTCAACTCTGGATTCTAAGAGCCTCACTCATCCTAATCCAACAGATTCTGTTTAAAAAAAAATAGCTGGTTAAAATATTTTGGGACAAGGAAGGGAGACTGTTCTGGGCTGATGGAAACAGACTGAGGGGGAGAAAATACCGCTGATTTTCAGCATTTAATACTTTACAAGATCACACTGAGAACCTAAATGGCATAGTTTTATGGCGATTTAAACATAGATTTTTAAAAGTTCTTATAATTGATTAGCTGGCATATTTCTGGAAACAACTGGGGAATTAAAAGCATTTGTTTTGATGTCAGATGGATGCATCAAGAAGTTAGGGTAGAATAGTTTAAAAAGTTAATATATACTGCAACATACAGCTTTTGTCGTTTCTTGAGTACTTTCATGGTAAATGCTGATATGGTCATTTGCATTTTAGCAGAAAGTCTATGTCTGTGTTTTATTATTTTTACAGGTACACAGATAAAGTACAGTTACTGATATCCATTTGATTTAATTTTTGGGGCAAGTTCTAGTATAGACATAATTAATTAATTAAGTTATTATGGTGCTTGGGATTCGACTCAGGGCCCAACACATATATTCTATCACTGAACTACATCCCCACCTTCACACATACATTTTACAATTTAGTAATCAACTATATCACCACGAATAAGAACATTTTAGCCAAAGGTTGGGTGCATGTGTGTGCCTATGTGTGCGTGTGTCTAAAGTATCAATATAAATTGAGGTTAACTTGTACTAAAGAAAATTAATTGGTCCAATTCATTTTATTATAACCAAAGTCATAGGTTTCATCTCTCTGAACCCTCAATTGGCCAGTTTTAGGGTCACTAGAGCAATGATTGTTTCTTGTCCTGTCCAATTTAAACGTACCCCAAAGTACTTTTCCATGTCCTTCTGTACCATGTAAGAGCACAGTATGGGTAGTAAAAACGGCCTGTTCTTGTGTCACAGGTTTTGCTCTGGAGTTGAGACCTTGCACGTTTCAGGTGTGACCTTTTGAACTTTAGTTTTGACATCTGGAAGACAGGAAACATCACCCTAACTTCATGGGGTTCTGCGAGAATGAAAGGAGAAGATGCATGTTCTGTGAAAATTACAAATGTGCTTTCAAAACTCAGGGTCTTGGGGCTGGGGGGAATCTCTGAACACTCAGAAAGTGCCTGGCCTACAAACTAGCAGATGGGCTCTGCCCAAGGGCAAATAAAAGCTTAATTCAGGGCTTAGCAGCAACAATGAAGACCAAACCCAACAGCGCACACACACAAATACATGCGTACACACGCAAGACAAAAAGTGCGTTTTCAGCACACCAAAAAAAAAAAAAAAGTTTATAAACAACTATTTAATGTGGAGGGCTTCACTGATTTAATACATATGAAAAAATAATGGCAGTCTAAAACTGTTCACTGAGATTCAGAGGCTATTTCTTAATGTTTTCCTCCTACTCTATCATGGTTGTTTTTCTCTTGGTTTGGCTTTTTTTTTTTTTAGAACCCCCTGAATCTAACTTTTCTTTGCACACTTTTTTTCCATGTCAAAGACTGACAAGTTGCTTTTGGAAAGTGGCCCCACCTCCATTTTTACTCCCAAAGCCCTTTCACTGCATAGGGCAGAGTGTTTGCCCCCAATTTCTCCTGAGCGTCCTCTGCAGCCTGCCCTGGTACTCACACACCCTCATAGCCCCGCGCCTGAGTGTGTACGTTCTTCCTAACTCTTTTCCTAAAGATTAGAGCTCAGAAATTTCAAGGAAATGTTCCCAAATAACCCTCTTTAAACTGGAGGATAACTCTCAAGGACTTTTCTACTTCATTTCCATCTATTCAACCCTCTTGGATAGAAAAGATCCATTCCACAACCTTCCCCACCATGGGTGTTACTGGTGTGCAATCTGAGAATGAAAAGAAAGCAGCCCAGCTTCTGAGGCTCCTGGGAGCTGAGGAGCTCTTGCCTCCATCTTTCTCCTGCTGGAGCAGCTTGACAGTGGGGCCAGTGGCTGCAAGGAAGGTTGTTTTCTTATCCCCACATGCACTGGTCTGACCTGTCTCCGAAATAGGTCAGGCTGGGGCACGGCCAGTTTATGCAGCTGTTAGGGCTTAGGCCTCGCAGCAGGCAGCCCCCAGAGAACTGATGAAAATGCAGTGGAGAGCTTGGAGCCTTCCTTCTGGACAGTCCTGGCCCCTGAAGGCTTTTAGATGCAAGGGGACTCCTGGATGAAGGAGCTCAGTGCCGAGGGACTGTCCTCTGTTCCCGGAATTGCCTTCTCATGGACCTAAACACACTAGTGAAGTATGTGCTATGTCAGGTTTTATTTTCCAAAATATCATCCTTTATTTGTGAGTGGATGAAACATGTGCTTTGTACTAAATTGCAAAGATATAAATGAAGGTGTGGTGAAAAATTCCCCTCCCACTGCTGTCCACTGGTTGGTTTCTCATATCTTGTCTCTCTGGAGCTAGGCATGAACATGCAGCTACGTTTCTGTCTTTCTCAGGGGATGGGGCTATAGAGGCCTTGGATTTAATCCTCGGTACCAAAATAAATAAATAAATAATAATCAGATTCTTCTCACCTCTTGCGGAAATGGAAGTGTACTGTGAAACATATTCTGTGCCTCTCTGGTTTTTTCAGTTTTTACTGTAGCTCATATCTCAGCATTCGTCTTCAGCAGGGCCTGGTGTTTCTCTTTAGGCTCGTTTCTCTAGCAGCATAGTATTCCACTGCATTGGCAACCAGTGATTTACCTTACAACATTTAGAGTGTTTTCTGCTCATCAGCACCATTTGGTCCATGTGTGGGTTTATTTGTCAACTAAGGGGATGGGTATTTGTGATTTTGGTAGCTTTGGAAGAATTTGGCTTCTGCCTTGAAAACAAATGGTGCAACAGTTGAAAAGCTTGGAGCTAGAGTTGTGTTTGCCTTCAGGCTCTTGCACTAGACCAGCAAGACACTTTCTTTTCCTACCGTAATAGTAAGCAGGAGTTTCAAAATGATTACGCAGAGTTGCAACTGTAACTGCTTCTGGAAATGCTTCCAACTTGCTGTTGTTCTTCCAAACGAAGCATTTTCTAAATCTAAGGCAAATTTTTTTCTTCTACTTATTGATTATTTTTTCCCTTCTTCTGTTATTGTTTTTTGTTCATTTAATTTCACTTTCATCAAATGTAGCCTCTTTAGATAAAGCATTCTTACTTTTCTCTTCATATTGCAAATATTATGGATAGTTTTACAATAATTTAGGGGCAATTTATTGTGATTATTTAGTTATAAAAGAGAAATTATCTTCTAAGGTCACATAGTTATGCTTGAACTAGTAAGTCATAAAATGTAGTCTTTTATTTTTAAGTATTTTTAAGAAGTGCTAACCTGATATTCTAGGGGTTTCATGGGTTGGGAAGAGGTTGATTTTTAATGTTACAAATTTTTAGAGACTATGTATCCATTCCCTTCTATGCACAAAACACTTTTTATGTTTTTTATTTTTTCAAATACCTTGCGTCCCCCAAATCATTTTGGCCTATTTTCCCTTCAATATGATGCTCTGGAATTCATTTGTTGATACTGCTGAGTACTAGGCTTACCCAAGTTGCAAATCAGTGTCTGAAATGAGTCAGGAAGAACTGGGTTCCAACTATCTGAGAAAAACAAGCCTTCGCACTCCCCCTTGAAGAAACAGGAGGAGCGGGTGCCAAGATAACATTACACAGAGCAGGTTTCAAGTCATTCCGCCTTAGGAATGGGCCATTCAGAGACAGGAGAATGAATCAAGGGCTCAGGATTAATGTTTGGAAATAAAAATCTTAATTTGGCTTTTAAAAATAACAAAAACACGTCTTTTTTCCCGACTGTTCTAGGGCTAGCCCAGAACACCACACATCTGCCAGCATCCAACAGGCAAGAGGCAGCAAAGTTTGCCACGCTCCCCTCCCC